>ML110067.1:0-30979 GCA_003697995.1 Taxidea taxus jeffersonii | reverse complement strand
GGAGGGTCCCAAACTTGAAGCTTCTGTGTCCTCAGGACATGAAACCCTTCCAGCACATCACCAACCAGGAAGCTCCACTGAGCTTGAGTCCAGAATTTTTATTGGATGTCCATTATATACACACGAGTGATCAAGTTACTGGGTGTGTGGTTGAACTTAATCCTTAGCCCCCTCTTTCCAGAGGCCAGGAGGCTGGACTGACCTCACGTGATCTAAAGCTTGTGCCCTCCAATTACGTGGTTGGCCTTGGTCAGGTCCTGTGCTCAAGCTATCTGGGGGCCCACCACCAGTCATCTTATTATCATAAACCAGGATGGTTCAAGGGGCCCATCATGAATAACAAAGATAGGTCTATCACTCCAGAAAGTCCAAGGATTTAGTCTTCCTTCCAGGAATGACGAAGAAAAGGCCAGTCAAATTCTTACATATATGAGTTAGAACTGAACAACACATCTGATTTTATCTTACTGTTGGCACCATAGCTAAATATTACACTAGTATTCAAAAGAGTGGCATCTAATCTCACTCCTGTTTTAATGATATAATTTAGTAGCTCCTATAATAAAAATCCTTTGTGATACACTCTGTATTTATTTTTTTCCTTCTTGTATCCATGAAGATACATTTTTTTGTTCTTAAATATATGGTGTTACATTTATTGCTATTGAAGTTCTTATTATTTTCATGAAATGCTTGTCCCATTTTCAAGGTCACCCTGAAAATCTCACACTTTCTGCTAACAATCTTATTAATCCTACTCACTCGTTGATCAATCCAGACACAAACAGGGTCGCTCTTGTATGATAGCTCAGGAATATACTTCTAGGGCTTAGCATTTATTAGTTAGACAAGCCCCTTTTGTGAAGAAGATAAATTAAATTAATAATGAGACTAAACAAGAGCTCACATTTTTTGAAATCAAATGTCTTCAATGTGTTAGGCACAGGACTTTGTCAAAACTCATACAGAAAGCGACAGAGTTGGGTTTAAATTCAGTTGTTTGACTCAAGCATCTAACTGACATGTATCTTGTTTTAGTGGACACAACTGATAATTCCACAAGGCAAGTTCCCAAATTTGTCAAAATAGCACAGTTTTCAATAGTTGAGTTATAACTGAAATTAAATTTGAATTTTCATTTAAACCCTGAATATAAAAAAGAACATGTGGTTCTTAACAAATTTCAATTCTTTCACAATAATCGTGATTCTTGGGGATTAAGTATAAAGAAGTTCTGCTTGTTCATACCTGCTGGGTCCCTTTACCTCTTGTGTTAGGTTGAATACCAGTTCCCCAAAGATGTCCATACCCAAGTTGCCTAACTCATGAGTAGGCTACTTGACATGGCAAAAGTGATTTGATATGTGATTAAGGATCTTGAGTATGGAAGATTATCCTGGTTATCTGGGTGAGCCCGGTGTAATCACAAGGATCCTCAATAAGGTAGACAAGAGGATGGGAAAGGCAGAGAGGGTATTGTGAGCATGAAGCAGAGGATGACATGTTATGCTATGAAGACAGAGGAAGGGGCCACCAGCAAGGAATACAGGCAGCCTGCAGAAGCTCCAAGAGGCAAGGAACAGATTCTCCCCAGAGCCTCCAGAAAGCACACAGCTCTGCCTATACTTTGATTTTAGTCTATTAGACCCACCCAGACTTCTGACCTCCAGAACAGTAAAATAATAAATGTGTGTTTGTCTTAGTCTGCTCAGGCTGCCCTGACAAAATACCATACTTTCAGTGGTTTAAATGATAGACAGTTATTTTTGCCTACGTCTAGAAGTGAGAAGTCTGAGATCAGCGTGGCATGTTCAGTTCCTGGTGCAATTCTCTTCCTGGCTTGTAGCTGGTAGCCTGCTCACTGTGCCTTCACATGGTGGAGAGAGTATGAGAACCCTGGTGTCTCTTCCTCTTCTTAACAGGGCACTAATCCCATCATGAGGGGCCCACCCTCATGACCTTATCTAAGTCCAATTATCTACCAAAAGCCCCATCTCCAAATGCCATCACAATGGGGTTAGCTCCTTAGCACATGAATTTTTGGAGGACACATGTCAGTCCACAGTAGAGTTGTTCTAAGCTACTAAGTGTGGTAATGTGTAACAATAGCAATAAGACATTAATATACTCCTTTCCCTTCTTTTTTGAGATAAATGAAATGAACATTTTACATTATTAATTACAATTAACTACAGTTAATGGTATATTTGAAAATTGCTTAAAAGTCCTTATCACAAGAAAAAAATTTGTGAGTAGTGTGGTGGATGTAAATTAGACATACTGTGATCATTTCACAATATATACAAATACTGAATGACTGTACCCCTAAAACTAATATAATGGTATATATCCGTTTTATCTCAATTCCTGTTCTTAGGATAGTGTGTATATTTTGGTATATTTAGTAAAGATGGAAACTGAACATATTCTTTCATTTTAATGCTGTGCATAACATAGAGCCAAACATTTTTTAAATACTTTTTTTAAATGTATTTTAAATACATTTTAAATGAATGAAAATATTATATGTAAACAATATAAAAATTAAGTAGTGCTAAAAGACTTACATCAAAAGACAGAATTTTAAATACATTTTTAAATGAATGAAAACATTATATGTAAACAATATAAAAATTAAGTAGTGCTAAAAGACTTACATTAAATGACAGAATTCCCGGGGCACCTGGGTGGCTCAGCGGGTTAAAGCTGCTGCCTACAGCTCGGTTGTGATCCCAGGGTTGTGGGATCGAGCCCCACATTGGGCTCTCTGCTCTGCAGACAGCCTGCTTCCTCCTCTCTCTCTCTGCCTCTCTGCCTACTTGTGATCTCTATCAAATAAATAAATAAAATCTTAAAAAAAAAAAAAGACAGAATTCCCTTATTTCCTGCTCTTCCCACTTTGTCAGACCCTCCACAGTTGCTTTCAACACTCATAATAGTTTGCCAATAATGTGTCTGTTCTGTTATTTCCTGATTAATCGATTTAAGGCATTAATTTTTGAATTCCTATTATAGCTGTAGGAAATTTTTAATATATTCATACACTTTTCCACCCTACTTTCCATCTCTAATTAATTGTCAATTTTCTGTTAAGTCTATATCCACATAGCCATTATTGATTTCTAAATAAATGTTGCTCACTTCTGAATCAACCAGTGGATTATAATTTCAACTCCTTTCTTCAAAATCCCTACCTTCTCTCTACATACTTATAACTGTTTTTTTCTCCATTTGGTTGGTTTACTTTGATCTCTGAGTTTTCTCATACCCTTCCACTTTCTATAAAATACATCTCAGTTTAATTTTCCATGCCCACAAAACCATCAGGGTACTTTTTTATTTTTTTCCTAGACACATACTTCCTTGAGCCCTCCACCTTCAATTACTAATTGTTTGCTCTAGACTTACTGCTGTTGTCTTCTTCGGACGTCCTTTGTTGTCATCTTGAGAATTCCCTACTCCCTCTTTGTGTTAAATCCCCTACCCTATCTCATGAATTGTATGCCCTTCTTTCTCTTGGTTTACTTCCTTATTCCAGCGGAGTACATCCTCCCGTACTTTCTCAAAAAAGTACACACAGGATTATTTCTTTAAAAATGCTGCATATTTGAAAATGTCTATAATATTTTGACCAGATTTAGAATTTCAGATTAAAAATAATTTCCAGACTTGTTCATTTGCGACGACATGGATGGAACTAGAGCGTATTATGCTTAGCGAAATAAGTCAACTGGAGAAAGACAACTACCACATGATCTCCCTGATATGAGGAAGTGGAGATGCAATGGGGGTGGGAGTTAAGGTGGTAGGAAAAGTAAAAATGAAAGAAGATGGGATCGGGAGGGAGAAAAACCAAAAGAGACTCTTAATGTCATAAAACAAACTGAGGGGGGTGGGGGGAAGAGGGGTTGGGTGAGGGTGGTGGGGTTACATTATATGTTTAAATAAAGCTTAAATAAAGTAAAAAAAAAATTTCCAAAATTTATTTTTTGTCTTTTTTTTAAAGATTTTTATTTTTTATTTATTTGACAGAGAGAGCGAGAGACACAAGCAGGCAGAGCAGTAGAGGGAGAGGGAGAAGCAGGCTCCCCAGTGAGCAGGGAGCCCAATGCGGGGCTTGATCCCAGGACCCTGAGATCATGACCTGAGCCGAAGGCAGTCACTTAACCAACTGAGCCACCCAGGCGCCCCTAATTTCCAATATTTAAAAGGCTTTGCCTCACTGATTTCTCATTTCAGTGTTGGAACATAAATTCAGCACCAGTTTTACTCTTGATTTTACCCTTGATCATTTGTATGTAACCTGTTTGTACTGTTAGAAGCTTTATAGGATCTTCTCTTTGATCCTGATGTTGAATGTTCACAGTAATGGTCTTTGGTGTGGGGTCTTTTTTCAATCATTAAGCCAGACATTCCCACAGCTTTTGCAATCTCAAGATTCATTATTCTTCAGTTCTGGGAAATTTTCTTCAAACAGTCATTTGATAATTTCCTTCTGTTTTTCATCTTTTCTCAACTTGAAATTCTTTTTTTTTTTTTTTTTAAGACTTTATTTGAGAGAGACAGTACAAGCAGGGTAGGAAGAAGGGCAAAGAGAGAGTGAGAAGCAGACTCCCTGCAGGGAGCCTAACAGGGGCTCAATCCAGGACTCTGAGATCATGACCTAAGCTGAAAGCAGGCGCTTACCTCACTGAACCACCCAGGTACCCCTGTCAGCTTGAAGCTCATATTAGATACTTTCACTTTCAATATATCCTTTAGTTTTCATGTTAAACATGTGGGTATATTCCAGGGCTTGGTTCTTGGTCCCTCTCTCTATATTTACTCTAAATGTGATCTCTTCCAGTCTCAATAAATGACTTTTTAAGGTTTCCTTGGGGCACTATGGGGCATTTTCCTGGGCTATTATTAATTTCCAGATGGCCTATCCTCTTTGGTAGTCTCAGAACCCATGATAAAATGACTATGAATTTGTGATGCACTTCTCAACTCTAGAATGAGTTCAGGAATCTATGGGGTTGTTTTAAGGGTACACATATGGATTAAGGTGAGCAAGCCTAAGAGCCTCAGCTGCTTTCAGAACAGTTATAAGAAATTCCTATGAATTTTCTTCTACCCTTCAACTCTCTATAGAATAGATCTCAATTTAATGATAAATTCCTATGCTCCTTTAAAGTAGGTCTGCAATCAGCATGGGAAATCATAAATGACCTCTTTTCAGAAGTTCAAGAAATGAAAGCCTCATGCATGCCCTTAAGATGTCCATTTACTTGATGAGTCTGTCCTTGTGTTAAGTGAATGTAGTCAACGTCAAGAAACCTGGATGCTTCTAAACCACCCCAGGTGAAGGTTGAGGGCACTTCACATGCAGAGGTGATAGATATAGTATATTGTGAAGGCCACTAATCTTCCTCTTTTAAAATGCCAAAGGAAGTTAAAAGCCCTTTGGGAATAATCACTATCCTTTCCCTTCCTGCACTACAATTTTATGGTCACCTGGAATTGTGAGTACTCATTTTGCTTAGTATTCCTAAATGTATGCAAATTCTCTGCCTCAAGGCTGAGAGCTTTTCCCAAAAGTTAAGTCTTGAACAAGACTTAACAGAAAGTTTGACAGTTCAGGGTCAAAAATGAAGAGATGTTTGTACACAGCTTAAAGTACAGTATGCCTGGGTCTTGCAGGATAAGGAATCCACCAGGATGGCAGAAAGAGAAGTTATGAAAAGGGCTTTTTAACATGCTTATGTGGGAATGGCTTAAGTTTTAAATGGACAGATGGAGAAAAATACTGCTAAACTAAGAAAGGATGGGAAAATGAACAATGTCCCAGGAAGGCATGTTTTAATGAGAAAGAAAATGAAACAAAACAACAACAAAATCAACAAAGAATGGCATTAGATCTATATGAGAAGTTTATTCTAACCTTCTGAAGTGAAGTTCCAAGCCACTTACCCAATGTCATAACCAACACCTAGTGAGTTCTTTTTTCTTTTATGATAAGCCCATGGAGGTTCCCATAGAACCCATTCATTGAGGAAAAAAAAAAACTTGGAAAACTGTAGCACCACTCAGGTAGCACAAACATGTGGATAAACACAGATACATGGACATCAGCAAAAATCACAGGGAAAGGAAATTGTGACATTTTATGGAGAGCTCTGTGTTTGGTGGTTGAAGCCATGGAATCACCAGTTAAGATGGTTTTATGCCTAAAGTCAGGGTTAGAGTTAAGTTACTGGAAATATACTAGCCTTGGGAGAGCTTGTCCTCAGCTTGACTTCATGAAAAAGTAGAGTTAGTATTGTCCCAGGATAAAAGAAAGATTATACATCATTTTCAAAGCTTCCTATCAACTCTGAATATTAACAATAGTTCCCAAATAATTTTACAGCTTGATTAAAAGCTATTGTATTTAGTGAAAGGACTTTCATATGTGTATTATATAGGACATACTTGTCATTCTTACCCTAGGGATATGAAGTCCATTTGGAACCTTTGAAAAGAAGATAGAAATGTCCCATTCCAGACCAAATGTATTTAGATATTAATAATATCCTAAATGTCCTAAGTGAATGTATTTCCATATAAAGATTTCTATATGCTGTCAAAGACTCTGAAGTATTGACTTTCTTTTTTTTAAAGATGTACTCACCCACTTTAGAGAGAGAGTGTGTGCATACATGGAGGGGCAGAGGGAGAGGGAGAAGAAGAGAAGCATATTCCCCTCTAAGTATGGCACATGATGTGGAGCTTGATCTCATGATCCATGAGATCATGACCTAAGCAAAAATCAAGAGTTGAACGCCTAACTGACTGAGCCACCCAGATGCCCCTGACTTTTTTTTTTTTTAAGGAACTATCAGTTATACCTAAAACCCATGAGGTATCAAGCTTACACAAATTTGTAATGTCAAACTGCTTAAATGATCATGTGGAATTGAATGATTGATTTTCCTTCCAAATATTCCAATCTCTTTTTTCCATATGTATATCTTTTAAAACAGCTATTAGAAAGACAATCTAGGTAATATAGTTCCTCACAGAGAACAATTAAAAGCTGGAAGAAACTTTCAGATTTAAAAGTTTTTTAAAAAAACTTTCAGATTTGGGGCGCCTGGGTGGCTCAGTGGTTTAAAGCCTCTGCCTTCGGCTCGGGTCGGGATCCCGGGGTCCTGGGATCGAGCCCCGCATTGGGCTCTCTCCTCAGTGGAGAGCCTGCTTCCCTTCCTCACTCTCTCTGCCTGCCTCTCTGCCTGCTTGTGATCTCTGTCTGTCAAATAAATAAATAAAATCTTTAAAAAAAAATTTCAGATTTAAAACTTTCAGATGAACAAATGAGTAGAAATTATATCCTGAATTCAAAAAAAATTGGAGGTCACTTACTTCTAAATTTGAAGTCCACATGAAATGCATTAATAGTAGAATGGGCTTTGCAATATAAAAAAATGTGTAAATAGATGTTCTTTTCTGAAAGCAGTTCATTCACATTAAAACAGTCATTCACATTTTTATGACACTCAAGTTAAACAGCTTTGATTTAAATATATGCAAGAAACATTTGCAACATGACCCTAAAAAAGCACTTGAATGAGTTTTGATCATTTATCATAAGTATGCATAATTTGTATTTACAGTGATCCTCTTTCCAATAGCCAGTGGAGCCAAGGGTGGGAAGAAGGGAGGACCTGGCTGGTTCTCTCCTTTCTATGCCATATTAGCAGGATGTCTATAGCTCTGGTAACCAGATCTGTGACCTCAGGATGAGTTTCCTCTGAGTATATGCACAGGGGTGTGTGTATACCTTTCCATTAATCACCACAGGTCCCAAGAGGGCTCTCCAGCTGCAAACCATGGACAAGGCCCTGGGGAGACATCACTGCAATGCTAGCGCCATATGTCCACCCACCTTCAAATTTTCTCCTTGAGACTTACAGTGAACTGGGGTCCTTCTATCTTAATTTAGGAAGATATATAGAAAAATATATAAAATTTGCTATTTTCCACTAACAAAAACAAAAGCTAAGATGAATGAAAAAACATAGCTGGTTTAGGTGATAAACTATGCTCTTACCATGTGTATTTCGAATCAGTTGGGGTGCTTTAAAAAAATTCAAATTCTCAGGCTTCACTCCTACAGACTGTAATTAGGTAAGCTAGTGAGGGGCCTGGGAATTCTAATCTTATAAAGCTCCCCAAGTGCTCTTAATGATTAAGCCTTAGTTGGAATCTCAAATTTGATGCTGTTTTGGAAATTTTCCTTGGGATATTAACTTCTCAAATCATAACCCTCAAATTTTATGTAAATTTGGAATATTGAACTACTATATACATTTGCTCCCTTAGCAATACAAAAATTCACTGATTTGTCTTCATTTCAATAGAAAATAATTTTGATTTGCTATATTTTCCATTGTTTTAGTAGCAAGAAACTTGAGGAAGCAGAGAATAAGACTTTCCTTTCCTCAATATTTACTAAACAGCTCACCCCACAAACTCTAGTGATTTTTACTTATTTAATATGTTCATAGGAGTTCTTTTTCCATTCACTACTAATCACTCAGAGAAAAGTTATTTTGCTTCTGACGAGGCATGTTTATTCAAATGGTTCAAGAAAGTAAACAGAATTGTGTTATTATACCCACATCACATGACCACTAGATGACAACTTTGCTGTGCTGAGGATAATTTAAATTTTATAGCTGGCATGATAAAGCACAGGTGTACCTGGTAAAAAGAATTCTCTTACTTTCCTCTTTAGGTATTGAATATATAATAGACTTGTTTCTATCTTTTAAAGATTTTATTATTTATTTATTTATTTGAGAAAGAGAGAGTCTCAAGCAGACTCCCTGCTGAGCACAGAGCCCAACATGGGGCTCAATCTCACAACCCCAAGACCATGACCTGAAACGAAATCAAGGGTTGGATGCCTAACCGAATGAGCCACCCAGGTGCCCCTAGATTGTTTCTATCTATGCCCACTTTCTGTGAGATGGGAAGTTCCTCCTCAAGAAGCATTTTGTGATGTTCTGATTTGTGTGATGCAAAACACAGTGGCAAGTGCGTGTCAATATCATCATCACTGTTAGTATCATAGTTATTAACATTTTAAAATATTCAGGTTCATGGACTTTACATTGTATTTACTCTCCTATTGGAGTCCTATGAAGGAAGGACTATTATCATGTTCCTTTCACAAATGGAGAAACTGAAGCACAAAGAACCTAAGAGTCCGCCCAACATTTCATAGCTAGGCAGTGACAAACCTGGTTCCTGGACCCAGGAGGTCTGGCTCTGAACCGATGCCATGGAATTAGGCTCCATGGGACATTGTTCACATAGAATACAAGATAAGTTGTGCACTTGGAGTTTCCAGTGAGTGCTGCCTCTGGGACCAGTCTATAACTATCAGACCCCAGGACTTAGGGGGTCTACCAGGACAGGCTTGGGAACATGTCAAAATACATGCTCTTTGATGACAGGCAGGGCACTGCAGTTTTCTGTTTCAGCTTTATCTCTCACTCATTTTGGGGTATTGATGCCAGGAATGTCATATAGTTATTTCCTGGTTTTATACACTCAAGTACTCCTGGAAAATGCCATCCTGCAATTCTTTTACAAAGAAGCCAAAGGACACAAAGTTTTCACATTTTTCTAGTTTTGGTTTCGATATCAATTTATGCCACTTCAGAAAAGCACTCGTTCCATTCCATAGTTCTAGAAATTTCTTCAACTACAATGGCATACTGAGGGAGGCCAATCTTGCCCAAATCCTGATTTAAGAGATACAACAATGAGACAAACACACACACACACACACACACACACACACACACACCTTAAGGGAAAATTTTTAAGGATTTTAAAAGCTACTATTGAAAATGTAACTCCATACAACCATTTACAATTTTCAAATAAGTGGCTGTACTAGATCATTTTGAAAGAAACTGGATTTTAAAGGATGTGTTCACAGTAAACCTTCCTGTATTCAGTTCTTCTCAGGTAAGAGCAGAACCTGTAGAACCACGGAGTCTTGTGCAAACCCATTGTGTGGGAGGCTCTGGAATAGCACCAGGCATTCTGGAAGTTGGTATGTGAGTGAGGAGCATGTGGCAGGTAGTAGTGAGAGTCTCTTTTTGATCAGAAGGGCTTTATAATTCTCCCTGCAGCCAGCAACCAACTGAATCTTCAAGAGAAAGCATTCCTCCTCTTGGCATATTACGTGTTTGGGAGTCCTCCAAGTGAATGTCCCTTAAATGTCAAACAGAACCAGGCACTATAAAGTTCTGTTTTGCCAGCGCCTTCCTTGCAACCGGATCCCACTTTTTGGTTTTGGCACCGTGTACCTTGGAGAGTAAGAGACAGCTTTGTTGACACCTACACTGGGGGTGTGAACTGCAGGCTATGACACATCAATGGCAGCACAAACCTGCATTTTGCTTGCTTCAAAACATGCTTCTTACTTCTGGGAAGGAGCCAGATAAATTTAGTAAGGCAGGAAACTGGACACAAATAACACAGAAACCCCAATTTTCCTTCTGTCTCATGTATGGTGTTCTAGGCTCAGTCCTCATGAGCCAGTAAGAGGCATTTCAATCACCACTACTTATTTTTAAATACAAACTTTCTAAACCTTTACTCTTAACAATCCCCAGGATATCACTTAGCTCAAAGATGAGTGAGGGAAGGGCCTCAGAGCCAGGGAGCTGGAGCTAAGGAGGAGAATGAATGAGTGCATGGAAACGAGGGAGGGTGGGCTCCTTACATTCGGTCCAGGTCCAGAACTTCCCACTCGCAGAAGAGTCAGCCATCCCCTCCTTCTTGCCCTCAAATTCATATAAAAAAAAACAGGTTCTCTTTCAAATGTCAAACTGCTCAGGATTTAATTTCCAGTGATACAAGTGAGTGACCTTGATGTGTTGGATTAGACGGCATATACTGATAGGGCCACAGCTTTAGCAAGGTGGTGTCTTTTAACAAAGCATGAGGTGTCACACAGTCCAGATGCACTTAATCTAAGTATCTGTGGTCTTGTTTTCATTTTCAAATTGTGATCTCTCTGATGAGTATACAGGAGAACTACGATCAAGATAACTTTCATTATTGTCAAAGGAGGCTGAGGAGAACAAGAAAACAGAGCTCTGGTTCTCTTGCCATACTTGCTCACATTTTAGAATAACGTGATGTCACATGACCCTAACATGGAAAGGAAAAGGATCACGAAGGAGGAAAGTCAAGAGAAATTGGCTAAGGGGCTGGGGAATGAGGGAGAATTAAAATCAGAGAGACACTCTGGAGAAGACAATTCATTTATACAAGCATATGCTCTTCATTACAACTGACTTCAGAGTTACATCCTACCAAAGAAGCCCCGTGGACTTTATTCCTAGATACAATAGTTGGGGGACTCCCTCTTTGAATAGAGAAGAAAATCCACCACTCCTTCAAATGCCTCCCACACATTGATATCATTTAGAGATTTATTTGAATTAACAAACTCCGCCAGGGTTAAGCTAATAGACCATTCACATCTAAGTGTCGATTTTTCTTCAATAATTAAAGTCACAGTGAGGTAAGATAGTCTCAGTGCTTCAGAGCTTTACTGTGTGGAAGGAGCAGGAGGAGGTCAGAGGAATGCAGCAGAAACGGTCACATATTCACCTGCTCAGAGCTGGCCTTCACCTCTTTCCCCTGGCTGTGTGGCTCTCCCTCCCTTCCATCTTAATGAGGGCTCCTTGATGACACCCATATGGTGGCTGACTTCTGGAAACCATTCCTTCTGAACAACACAGTCTCCTAACTAGGTTTTCAAAGTAAATAAGGTCTAGTTTAAGTAGTATGATATATGGAAATAAAGAGTCTTCTGATTCTGAGAACTCTGGGAGTGAATCTTAGCAACCCCACATACCAGTTATACTGATAATGGTAAAGTTTTGGTTTACTCATTTGTAAAAAGTGGATAATCTGTCCAGTCTGTCTCAGAGGGGCCACTGTGAGGCAAAATGGCTAAAGTGTCTGTAAAAGGTTAGCACAGCGTGCTAATGGCTCCTCCTAAAGTTCATTGCTTTCTAGTACTGCACAAGAATCATTGACTCCTGGGGACCTGGGTAAAGCATACAGAGCCTAGCCACAGAGCTGCCCTAGATGGATGTTGTTCTGCATCCGAATGCAGAGACTTGGGCTTTGGCCTCCAAGATCAGAGTCACACCAGAAGATGTTGAAGTCTGGGAGCAAACTTTTGGGGAGAACTTCTGCAGGAGGGAGCTCTGGAGATTGGTAATTCCTGAAAGGGTATGTCCTGGTTTATGGTTGTGGATATGACAGATCTGGGCAGCAGGCAGCCATCAACTGATTCCTGATCCTGAAAAGGTATGCTCCAAGGACACAGTCTACATCCAGGCATTCTTGAGAACACAGCCTCGACCATGAGAGCCCACAGTCAGTACAGCCTGCCCTAAGTTTAGAAACCAAGGTTCTCTGCAAAAGTTTCCCCGTTCTTTAAGACCCAGGTTAAAATTACCTATCAGAAGGAAGAAATATGCTTTCTTTGAAGAAGCTAAGCATGGTGGCCTTTATAGAGGGCACAAGCCTCCCATTTCTGGTTTGTTCTTTTGAGTTTTAAAAATGCAAGCCATGCTGTTTATATGAAAGAGAATGTTCCCTTATTGGGAAAATACTAAGTACGTAGATTATTGTTGTCGTTCAAGTTGCCAATCCCAGTAGCTATTGAGTAGATAAGTAATTAGTAACAGTTTTGTTGGACCATGAATATCAGAGATTCATACCCTTTGAGTAGAACCTTAATACAGCAGTAAAGGTTTATAGCTATATAAAGCTGTCCAGCTGGAGTGGAAGCAACCCACAACATTTTCCATGCAAAACCCACTCACATGATGCATTCCCCACCTCATCTCGCTCCTGCTGGAGACATGCAGGGCAGACGAAGCAGATGTTTGCACAGGAATTTTCCCAGGGCTTAATTCAAGAAGCTAAAACAGTGAACACACCTGAGCAAATGAGGCCTGGATCTGGCAGGTAGCCCTGGGCCGTAGCTGCACATTTCTCTAAGACTAAGGTTTTCAAACACAGAGAGTCACAGAGTAGGAGGAAACAAAGGCATTTTCAATGTGTAAGGTTGGAATTCTAGCCGCTTGCTGTAGTAATGTTTAATCTTATCAGCCTTCCAGAGGGGATGGTAGAGGGCTATAGTATTTTTAGCTTGCTGAATTCTTCAGTGTGTTTAATATATTTCAGAGAAAACACCTCATCTAATGCTATACGTCCTCCCCATATATAAATGACACTGGATGCTCACATGCTGAAATAGGCAGTGAGTGACCTTAAAGCACTGCTGGTAACCAACTTTAGATATGGACATTTACCCACTTGTGTTAAACAAAAGCCCCTATTTGCTTAAATAGAAAAACTGAGATGTGAGGAAAGTGAAAAAAAAAAAAACACGCAACAATCTTACTTGATTATTCCAAAGCAAAGTAAAATCTACTTCCCAAAATACTGTAACAAAAGCACAAGTTTTCACTTGAGAATCTGAATGGTACATGCATTAACGTCACCTTAATGAATGTGTAAGTATCGGAGACACCAGTTAGCTCAGGGCCTCGTATACAGTTGGTACTCAAGAAATGTTACTTAACTTGAACTGAAGGACAAGACAGAATTCTGTGCGATTAAAAAGAAAAAAGAAAGTTTCTACAAAGCCAGCATTTTCTATAATAAGCATATCTCAAACTAATAGGCAGGAAGTATATTTAAAAAAATGTTTTTGCTTTAGGTCTAAAAGATTTTCCTTTCCAACTATAAAACAGCTGAAATCATGTATCCTCAGCCCAACGTAATTTCACGCCTAATTTATGGAAACAGAATACCAAAGGGCTCTGAAAGGGAGAGGGCAGGCAGGAGGGAAAGGATAGTGTGACATTGACACAGGGACCTGCTACCCTGTTGTTTGGCAGGGAGAGGCCTGGGCCATTCTACCCTACCGGGCAGCACAGTAAGATTCCAGCAAAAACATGTGTTATGAGGGAAGGAGGGGGGTACTCAGCTGAATGAACTTACTGTTACCTTTTTCCCCCCTAACATAAGTCTTCTTTTTCCTGATACTGTCTGAATTTGAAACATCTAATTTAATCCGTTGGAGGGCCAGTCTTCCTTTTATTTCCTGTCTGTACTGAAGCAGTCGCCTGTTTCAATTACGACTTTCTCCAGCTCCTACATTTCTTGTGCTCCAGCTGGCTCAAAGTGCACTTCCTTGGAAGGTAAAATGCACTAACTGTGCTGATCGGAGACTGATAGCTGGAGAGCCACAATATTTAATAGCGGCACTGATAAGGAGGTTTAAAAAAATCCATTTTTGAGCCTAAACAAAAGGATATTATGTAGCTGTATGTTCAATTAAGATCTAGTTAAATTCTTTTTTCCCATTATGTGGAACTTCATGCAGGCAGCCGACATAATTCATAGTGTTATGGCAAATTTCATCGGCACTGTATGTTTGAGAAATGTTTCCCTCCTGCTTTTCAGTTAGTTACTGCTGATTTGGGACCAGCTTGGTGCAATTATTTCAAAGAACAGAACTGTGGGATAGATATGGCATTCTTGCAAAACCTTGGCTGGCTAAAAATAAGACTGTTTTGTAGTCGCAGAGGCAAAAAAACGTCTCTGGGCTGTAAACACCAGTCAATGTATTTCTTTTCTGCTTTATGAAAACCACAGTTTTTTTTTTTCTTTTTTCCATCCCTCCTTACTCATAGTACAGTTTAATTACAGTTTAATCTCTTTCAATGAAGAGCTCTGGAGACCCTGTTGTTCCACCACAATATCATCAAGGCTACAGCTACAATTTATGGCAAAAAGTAGAGGCTCCCCTTAGAAAATCCAAAATTCACCCCCCCCCAGTAAGTAAGTAAGTAAATAAGTAGGTAAGTAAATAAATAAATAAATAAAATAGTTACTTTATTACTAACTCACACTGCAAATTTTTATGAGGCCCTAGAGATGTCAGCCCAATAATTAAAGAAATACCTGAGAGGTGTTGATCAACACTTACCCTGTTTAACTCTGCTGGGTCAATAAATCTGAAGGAAAACTTTCAAGTTAACAAGATTGTTTGGGCCTCCAGTTGCTGAAAGTATTCGGTTACACTGAGGGGAAATGAGGTGGGAGAGAGTGGAGGAGAGGTTCAGAAGTAAAAAAAAAAAAAGAACTCTCCACACTCAAGGTACAGGAAGTATACAGTAGAGCCTGCTGCAATTGGAGGGGTCAATAAGGTCACTAAATTATTTGTATTCCTTTAAGCTCACAGGTGTAATTTAGTGTCTGATTTTTAGCATTTTTATTTATTTATTTAAAAGATTTTATTTATTTATTTGAAAGACAGAGATCACAAGTAGGCAGAGAGGCAGGCAGAGAAAGAGGAGGAAGGAGGCCCCATGCAGAGCAAAGAGCCGGATGCGGGTCTTGATCCCAGCACCCTGAGATCATGACCTGAGCCGAAGGCAGAGGCTTTAACCCACTGAGCCACCCAAGCGCCCCTGATTTTTAGCATTTTTAAAGAGTTGCTACAATCCTAGCAGTTTCAATAAAGAGAGAGGTGTACCTTGGCCTTTCACAGGAACAAAACAGATGACCAGGATAAGGCCATGTCTCAAGTTCGAGATGAAACCCAAACCACTGTGCTTCCTTTACTGTCTTCATGCTTTAAAAGGTCAGTTTGATTCATAAATTCGTTTTCTCTAAAGAAGCAGGAACAATAAGAACCTTTTATTCAGTTTACCAGTGTAAGCTTGCTACTCGGAGGCTGACTTTCACGCACCAACTTGGTTCTAACCACATGGCCTTCCCTTCAGTGGGGCCATGACATCCACAAGACTTAAGTCAGCTGTGCCCAGGGAGGGCCCCAGCTTGGTGCCCCTGGGACCACCTTAGCCACCACAAGTAATTGTGGACTTCCACGGCCACTCTGATTTTTTCTGTTACTTTTGGGATTCTGTGCCCAAAGTGCTGCTTTTGCTAACTGCCAAGTGAATCAGAACTTCCGTGCTTGCTAGTCCTTTCCATTGATCCATTGATTCCTTTCCCTTGATGCTGATTAGTTCCCCTACTACCAGAGAACACATATGCCTCTTATTTATGATGAATTGTGCATAATATCATTTGAAATGATATAAATTCAGAATATGCTACACTTTGCTCCCCAAAAGAAGCCAATAAACTGAAAATTCTGACAACCTACTAGAAATTTACCTCTAATCCTTATAAATAGACACTTTTACATGGCAGAAATGTGTTATTCTATTTTGTGTTTTTCTAAAACACTTCAACATCATACGTTCATTTTCATTGGCAGCTGAAATATATTGCTATTAATATTTTCTAGGCAAAAGTCATCTCTGCCAAACTTTAAGGTATAGAATCTAGGGTATCACTAGAATATTATTCTAAGTGCTGCAAAATTAAAGCTTTTGTTTCAGGAAAAAAAAATGGCCTCCAGGTATCCTGTATCCTTCCTTCTAAAGAAGTGGAGTGGCATTCTGTTTCAAAGAGAAATTAAGACAGAATCTGTCTATAAAAGTGTCAGCTTTCCTCCCTGTTTTATCTCATTTTTGGAACTGATGGATCTCTTTTCCATCACACAGAGCTTGTAGTTCTAGCTTTCTATCCTTAGATTCCTATAAGGTAAATTATTTGTATAGTCTTTTCAGATGGTTCAATATTAAGCTGTTTGATTTTATTAAGCACAGTTGACCCTTGAATAACAAAGGTTTGAACTGTGCAGGTCCACTTATATATGGATTTTTTTCAATAAACACCATAGTACTGTAAATACATTTTCTCTCTATGATTTTCTTAACAACATTTTCTTTTCTCTGGCTTATTTCATTATAAGAATACTGTATGTAATACATATAACATATAAAATAGGTGTTAAACGACTATGTATATTATTGGTAAGGCTTCCAGTCATCAGTAGTCTATTAGTTAAGGTTCTGGGTAGTCAAAATTTATATGCAATTTTTGACTGTGTTAGGGGTTGTGCCCCTAACCTCTGTGCTGTTCAGGGATCAATTGTGCTGATCCAAGAAGTGGTCTAAACTGTATGTCTTACCTTTATTTTTCCTGTTGTGTTCTATGTGCATTTAAATATCATAAAATGCATTTTGTTTTCTAAGTGGGGAAGCACATAGTATTAAAGTGTATCATTAAAAGCGGATTTAAAGCACCCACATGCATGCCATTTTATAAGGCTGTATGGTAGCCTGCTGTACTTCTCTACTATAGCTGCATAAACATTCCAATTGCACAGACCCAAGAGTTCTCAAAGTACAATCTAGGGACTCCTCCACATCCCTGGGACCCTTTCATTTGGTCTTAAGGGCAAAATTATTTCTCTAATAATACAAAGATATTTTTATTTTTTATTTCTATTATTCATATTACCATGTTATTTTTTAAAGAATTAATAAATACCTCTTAACTATCACAGTTTTATTTTCTAATATGGTAAATGTTGGTAGATATAACCCACATAAGCAAACATAGCTTGAGGCTGTCAATAATTTTTAAGACTATAAAGAAACGGGTGAGGTTCCGAGACAAAAAAAAGTTTGAGAAACTCTGATATAGGGCGTTTAGATTGTTACCAGTTTGGGTCTACTCTATTTGGAACTTAAATTTATGTGGAAATATGGATATATACATATAATTGTGGTCTGTAGGTAAAAAATGTGTCTAGATAACCAATCTCACTCCAAGTCCAAATTAGTCCCTTCTTTTGAAAATGTATTTAAGTATTTAAGAATCAACTTTAGAAGCTGGAAGAGACTTATTTCCACTTATAAAATAGGTCCTGGATTTGTTTATTATGGCTAATGTTGAATATGACTAAAAGTTCTTAGAAATTTACAACTTTGTTCTTATAAATTGAGAATTTAGGTTTGGATTTGAGAGCCAGATTCCTTCGGATTAGAGTGTATGTTGTCAATGGAATTCAAGTCAGAAAAGGCTCTGAATTTGGGCATGGGTGCTCCCTCCATTGTTAAAAGAAACTACGCATGCATCTACTATCTTATTGAGATCTGAATCTGGTAGGGCCATCTGTAACTTAACATTAGGCCTTTAGAAACACTACTTCTAACCCTATCAATTATTTTTTTTGGTACTAAAACCTTCTTCTATTATAGCCATTAATTTGTTAGTGATATAGAACAGATTTGAATTTGCCTTGGTGAAAACATTTTAAAACAGGAAGAGGCTCTGTTGATATTTTCACATACTGATATCTATAATTGAAGCACAGGGTTTTATTTAAGCAATAGTGATCTTTCAAAAACAGAACCATAAATACCACTGAGATTCACAAATCAGCTAGTGATTCTCCCTTGGAGTTGACAGCCAATGTTCAGTCTCTACGTATCTGTCATGCTCAGGACAAAAGACAGCTCAATGTTCAGCCCCTTGAGTTCTGTCAATTACTGATATATTCAGTCATGATGTTATAACTATAATCTGCATATTTGGTCTTCATTTTTTTTTTTTTTTAGAATATTCAGAGCTGTGCAGCCACTACCACAATCCTCATTCATTATTATTATTTTTTTTTTTTTGGTGTGGTAGTGGTTTTTTTTTTATTTAAGCTTTTTTTAAAAATTTAAATATATAATGTAACCCCACCCCCCTCTCCCAACCCCGCTCCCCCCCAACCCTCCTCAGTTTGTTTTATGACATTAAGAGTCTCTTTTGGTTTGTCTCCCTCCTGATCCCATCTTGTTTCATTTTTTCTTTTCCTACCACCTTAACCCCCACCCCCGTTGCATCTCCACTTTCTCATATCAGGGAGATCATGTGATAGTTGTCTTTCTCCAGTTGACTTATTTCACTAAGCATAATACGCTCTAGTTCCATCCATGTCGTCGCAAATGGTAAGATTTCATTTCTTTTGATGGCTGCATAGTATTCCATTGTATATATATACCACATCTTCTTTATCCATTCATCTGTTGATGGACATCTAGGTTCTTTCCATAACTTGGCTATTGTGGACATTGCTACTATAAACTTTTGGGTACACGTGCCCCTTTGGATCACTACGTTTGTATCTTTAGGGTAAATACCCAGTAGTGCAATTGCTGGGTCATAAGGTAGCTCTATTCTCAATTTTTTGAGGAACCTCCATGCTGTTTTCCAGAGTGGTTGCACCAGCTTGCATTCCCTTAGTCTTCATTTAAACCAGTCAATTTCAATATTGGGTGAGGGTATTGGAGAGCAGAGGCAATTTGTGTGCTGTGGAAAAGTATTTTTAGCATTATAAATGTAATTCTAATTTTTAACAAAGATACCATAGCAAATTTTTAGCGAAGGCACAAAAGCAATTCAATGGGAGAAGGGAAGATGTTTTCAATAGGGTTCTAGAGCAACCAGATATCCATCTCTGAAAGGATGAATCTGTACGCCTACCTCACACCATACACAAAATCAGTGGAACATTACCTAAATATAAAGCTAAAACTGCAAAGCTTCTTTTTTTTTAAAGATTATTTATTTATTTATTTGACAGACAGAGATCACAAGTAGGCAGAGAGGCAGGCAGAGAGAGAGGAGGAAGCAGGCTCCCTGCTGAGCAGAGAGCCTGATGCGGGGCTCCATCCCAGGACACTGGGATCATGAACCGAGCTGAAGACAGAGGCTTTAACCCACTGAGCCACCCAGGCGCCCCGAGCTTCTTGAGGATTTAAAAAAAAAAAAAGAATATCTTAATGACCACGGAAAGAAGCAAAGACAATAAAGAAAGACAAGAAAGACAAAAAAGCATATCCATAAAAGGAAAAAAAATTGATAAACTGAACTTGATTCAAAAGAAGTCACTAAGAAAGTGAAAAGGCAACCCACAGAGTAGGAAAAAATATTCATATTGTACATAACTGACAGAGGACTTTATTTCTAGACTATATAAGGAACTCCCACAAATTAATAAAGAAAAGCCAAGAGCCCAGTCATTGTCCAAGCAGGATCAAAACAACCAGTAGAGAGGTAACTTGTGTATTCATTCAAACATGTTGCTGCTACTTGATCCTGTGTTAGAAATTGTGCACATGCACAGTTGATAAAATAAATGGCAAGAAGCTTTCAGTTTAATCAGGGAGGCAGAAAAGTGAATGGGAAATTATAACAGTGTGAAATGGCAGTGAAAGCCTAGATGGTGCGTGGTTAAATTCAAGAGCAGCCCTGAAGGTCACATGACTGGTTTCATTTCCTCGTATTCCCATTTTCATTAGTGCCACTTCTACCATACATACTTAAGGCTCTCTCTATTTTATACCAAGATATGAGGCCATGACCATGGTGAGGTTTAATTAATTACTCATAGAATGGAAAGACAGATGCAAAATTTCAAATGGAGGGACATTCTTGGAATTTTCTTGTTGATCACTGTGGGTGTGTGGCTTTATATCCAACTTCTTGAGAGTGTTTCATGCTGTTAAGTATATAATTGAATTTCTCTAATCCTAGATGTGGTTGGATATACGTGTATAACAATTACACTAAAGGAAGTACATTTCCAGCTTAAAAAAAAAACAATAAAAACTAAATACTGCTGAATGTCGCTATTTAGAAAAAGATCAACTTGCTTTGTTGAAGCTTTCAGGATTATCCTTTTCTACAAAAGTATGTAAAGGCAAGGGTGGCAGGAATTAAACTGAAGCCAACATTACAAAATAACTACCAATATAAACAAATCATTTGAAAATAAATCCTAGCCATGCTCACAGACACTTGTTTGTACTAGGGCATGCTCTCTCCCTGTCTATGTGTGTCTCTGTGCATCTATACACATACATATACATGTCTACCTATCTCTGTATCTGTGTCTATGTCTCTCCTCCAGGCATACTTAGTTAAGTTTAGGTCCTTGTCTTTTTTCTTTTTCCAAGATGATTTTACATCAATAATTTCTATGAACACATCTGGTGTTTCTTTGCCCCCTAAATTTACTAAATGTTATATCTCATGAAGAAAGTATTTATGCTTTTTAAACATAAATTCATTTTATTTTCTCTAGGCTCCTCCCTCTCTACTCAAAGCTGATGATTTCTTAAACCAAAATGGTTGGTTAGAATCCAATCACGAATATAACGGCAACTGAGTAAATAAAACCATGAAGTAAGTGTAAAATACTAGTGTCCAGACATCTCAGATGTATGTGGCTACTATGAACCTTCCACAGCTGTACCGACCTGGGGCTCACATGGTTCCCCAGATTTAACAGGACCCATTACCAGTAAGAGTTTTATTTGCTTAATAAATTACATTCTAAAGCACAATAGCCTAGGTTCATAGCTGTAAAATTCCCAAATATTGTCAATGACCACTCTCTGGTCATAAATAACAGAATAATCTATGACTCATTGGATTTTTGATTCCCAGGGCAATTCTTTCTCGCCATTACTCAAAAATATAAAAAAGTGCCTCTGCGTGGCATTTTATGGAGGTTATAAATTACTCAAAGGAGATGACATAGGACAGATTTGTAGGCCGAGTAACAGGAACCAGCCAACCAAATGTGTAAATTAAAGAACTAGTGACAAAGAAGAGGGCTAGTGAAAGAATTCTGAAATCCTAAGAATAGAACAGGATTAACTATGAAAAGAGAAGAAGAGAATGGAAGGAAAGTGATGCAAAAACCACTTGTGGAACATTTGTGCTAACGGTCTGGGGTAATGCATTAAAGTAATTGAACTGTCACCTGGTGACTTCACTTG
This sequence comes from Taxidea taxus jeffersonii, assembly GCA_003697995.1. Classification (NCBI taxonomy): domain Eukaryota; kingdom Metazoa; phylum Chordata; class Mammalia; order Carnivora; family Mustelidae; genus Taxidea; species Taxidea taxus. The sequence goes on along the minus strand of ML110067.1, from coordinate 9,203 downwards.
GAATATATTTTATATTTGCAGTTTTATTTGAATATATCAAGGGTAGATAATGATATCCAACAGGTGCCACACAGATCAATCTTGGAAGATTATTTTTAATAACTAATATCAATTTTCAAATGTGGTTAATAGTTCCTTCATTTAGGCATCTACCACGTACTGAACAGTTGCTGTGTCCTCTCCCTGCAAGGCCAGTAACTCAGGTATTGAAATTAACAAGGCACAGCCCTCCCGCCCCCTGGAAAAGCTTGTGGTCGGGGGAAGAGGGAGATGGTTAAATCAGCAACCACACACACACAAGCCCTGAACTATCACAGGGGAGGCCCCTGCACTGGATGCTGTAGGCTAAGGGCACCTAACCTAACTGGGCTGGGGATGGGGAAGGCAGGCTTGGGAGAAGGCTGCTGGACAGTACAGTGCGAGGAAGTCAGGAAGATTAGGATGGAGAAATGGTTTTCTTGGCAGATGGAACAGAATGAATTAAAAAGGCATGAAGAGCTTGTTCAGGGAACAGGGAGAAGTGAGGGTGGGGAAGGTAAGGGAGCAATCACAATAGGGTTTCCTCTGCCAAAGAGGAGGGTGGCATTACTCTGCAGGCAAGCAGGACAATGACAAGATCAGATTGGCATCTAGAAAGATTATTCTTTCAGCACCATGGCTAATTTCATTATAACACCATTTCATCAGTCAAGCATTTTTAGCTTTTAAACAGAACAATCTTGGAAACTAAAAATTTATCTTTATGAAAATTAATTATGAAAACCAGAACAAAACAGACTTGTTTATATTCTTCTTATCTGTACGGAACATGTAGGAGGAATCCAATGATTTTCTGTGGAAAAGGAAGGTGTCCTTAGGCACATGCAGAGATGTGTTGTTTTTTACGTCTTGATTGCTCCCTCTCCTTTCATTATGTGTTTTACTTTTTTTTTTTTCCCCTGAGTAAAATTTTAGCTGAGGCCCTGGTAGAATGAAGAAGAGCTCATGAGCCAGAGAGACTGCCCAGCATGGTAAAGGTTACAGCAAAGGTACAAGGGACTGAAAGTGCAGATAAGGGAATGTTCCTTGTGATTCATGTAAAGAGCACATGAAAAGAAAGATTTAAGTCAATAAATTGGGAACAGATGATAATAAATAATCATCTGTTTATTTACTGAGGACTTTAAACTTTCCAAAGCTAATGGTGAATTGAGAAAAGTAGAGAAAACCAGCAGTTCCCAGTGTGAGGAGCTGTAGAATCTTCTAGGAAATTCAGGAGGAGGATATGAGGGAGAAAAAGAAGAGAGGACAGGAAAAGGGAAGGGAAGGGAGCTTGAGGAAGACAAGCAGTGAGAGGAGGAACAAAAGGGCAAGCCAGGGGAGGACAGAAAGGAGAGGAGAGGGGAAGGGAGGAGAGTAGAGGAGAGGAGAGGAGAGGAGAGGAAGAAAGATAGGTCAGAGGGGAGCACAACTAGATTCTCAGTCCCTAAATCCAGGTGGGCTGACCCAGAAGCTACAAGAGAGGGGCCTGGGCCTGTAGCTCTAATGTGGGTGAGTAGCCAGGTTTGGGATCCTGGTGTGAATTCTCAGACTCACTGAGAGGGAGACAGGCTCTATTTTTTGTCTGTTTTTGAAACAAATAAAGTTCCAGTTGGATATAAACTTCTTAGACTCCAGGGCAAAAGGAATGTACCCTAGAAAGTGAACTTTTTTTTTTTTTTTAAGCTTTCCTTGCTTTATCTCTTTGATAATTCTCTGTAACTTTGTACTTCTGAAATGAGGTATCAAGTATCACTTTCTGTTTTCAAGAATCTCAGGAAAGAATAAAAACAAATACATGCCTAATAAATAATCATTTTAAAGGGCTCTTTACATGAAAGTTCATAAGAGAAACCCAGAACTCAACAGCCAAAGTGAAGTTATTTTAGGAACCACTATTCCTAAGTAATTCCTACCATCATCTGACTTGAGAAAAGGAAAGAACTCTTATGGGCTTCCTTTTTCATTTGAAAACTTTACATGATGTCCCAGGAGACAGACGGAATCATAAAATCCCTAAAGAGGTGCCTTGGGGGTAATTAGTTCTAGATAGCTAATAATGTATGCTTGAGAAAACAGAGACAGCTCCAGAGGTTTTAATAAGAGCATCTTTCCAAGGATTACGACATTCCCACAGGACACTTAAGATCCTTAAGTAAGAGAGAAGAAGCAATTCACTGCCTTTTCCTTTAGTCATGAAGCTTTACTAACTTATGCTCTTCCTGTATGATTTAAAACAAAGAGTCCTTTTAAAATTTTTCTTAGCAATTCAACTAAATACAGAATTGTTCATCCTATTGTTTGATAATTGGAAACTGAAATATCAGGGGGAAAACACACAATAAATTCCATGCATTGTTTAATACAGATAGTATTAAACTATCTCCAATAGTTTAAGCTACACTCCAATAAAGGAATGTAGAGATTGAATAATAAAACACAATTGCTTCATGTGAGCAAATATTGAAAATCTGGCATTAAGGACACTGTGCTGTACTCCTAAGGGAGCTGGGTGCTCAACTTCAACCTAAAAGCCATTCATTCTTTTTGTGCTTCCATTTTCATTTCAAGGGGGTCCCATGTGTTGATGAGAAAAACTAATACTGACGACATAATTTTACACCAAATCAGAGTATGTCTAGCCTTAGAGTCTGAGTAATTCTACGTTGTCCCCAGAAGGTTTTTAGCTAGCATCATGACTGGGGAAGTTTTCGTTATCCTCATTCATAGGACAGACTGTAGCAGAGACAGGAATTTATTTATTTATTTACTTACTTACTTAAACCAAGAAAAAACAACCCACTTTCAAAGCACTGAGGCTAAAGTGGCCTTTTCTTTTTTTCCTTCCTAGAAGTGTACATTTTTGGACCAGAAGACTATTGGAGCATTATGCAAAGTCCTATAACGTTTTCAACATTAATACCCAAGATAAGGAAGGGTACCCAAAGAAAAAAAAAGTACAGCTGCCTTTGGAACATTCAGGACCACCCAAGCTGTATTCTCTAGGTTTGTTGATGTGCTATATGAGGCGAAAGAGGAATTTAAACATAAGGGATATTATGAAGACTTAAATAATGTAAGATTTAATAATATAAAGCAGCCACTTAATGTCTATAGTTTTAAAGAACTCTCAAGTGGAAGAAGAGCAAATTTAAGTTGAAGGCATTTTATGTTTTTATAAAAAAAACACAGAAGTGTGTGGTGTGTACGTATATATACACATTTGAAGTTCACTTATGTGAAACAACTCTGCTTTCCAATTCAGTCTCTAAACTTGTTTATACAAAACCAATTAAACTACTGGCATTTATTTTATGATTCTGTAAAACTTCCTGATGTTTCAGTTTCCATTTAAAAAAATGATAGAATGAACAGTTCTGTACTTAGTTGAATTTTACTAAGAAAAGATAAGTATTTATTTTAAATCCAATAGGAGAAGGACACAACACATTTGGGGACAACAGAAGGCATGCAATAAAATATCATAAGTTCTAAGACAAAACATACATGACTATGTTATGAAATAGCCCTTTGCTGTGGGTCAAATCCCCCATGTATACAGTACATCTCTCACACAGAAAGGTGGAACTTTTCTGTATGTCGAAATACTTTAGATAATTTAAGACAATTTTTTTCCAGTGCATGAGTTGCCTGTAATAAAAAGGCAAGTCATTTAATAACAAGAAAAATTACCAATTTACCTTAGGTTTAAGGCAAGTTTAAAGTGTTAGCCCTATAAATACATTTCAAGCCAAAAAGTTATACATGCAGACAAGCACAGAATAAGTAATATTTTTACAAAGTCAACATTAGATAACTTAATTACTTTTGGTAGAAAATTTCAGTGTCTTGTTTTTCCTATTAAATTCTAAATGCAGGCTACTTGTTGTCTGGGCCTTATTGATCACACATGAAAAGGTACCTGGACATAAGCAACAGCCATATATACACACACGCATATATATACATACATGTATGGGCTTGAAAGGAAACATTAATTCACGTTGGTGAATAAATCCATGGAATAATATATTTCTTGGAAAAGTAGAGAAAATTAGTCTGACCTTTTGTTTTTCTCTTTTTTGATGGCCTACATGCTTTCAAACATCTTTTATTAAAAAGGATCAATAAAGATCATTCAAGTGAGATTTAAAAATAAACCCATTCCCATTCATACAAGGCAAGGAATAAGACTATCAATTACTCAATTCCTCTCCTATTTTCTTTCCTTCCTTCTTTTTTTTAAAAGATTTTATTTATTTATTTGACAGACAGAGATCACAAGTAGGCAGAGAGGCAGGCAGAGAGAGAGGAGGAAGCAGGCTCCCCACCGAGCAGAGAGTCCGATGCGGGGCTCGATCCCAGGACACTGGGATCATGACCTGAGCCAAAGGCAGAGGCTTTAAAACCCACTGAGCCACCCAGACACCCCTTCTTCTTCTTCTTCTTCTTTTTTTAAATAAGAAGTACATGAGTATTAAAAAGGCCAAGGTAAGCTCTATAGATAACTTACTATTTAGTTACTAGCTACTGTTTTTGATGGCCCTCTGGCTGTTTACACCTTACATTGATGTCCAGCTTTGTTTTTACTCTTCCAGATTTCTTTCACAAAAAAAAACTCAGTCTGACAGAATATTGCATAATAAAGAAAAAATGAAAACTTTAGCTGGGAAAAAAGTCTTTGTTCACAACACCGAATACATCTCCTATCTCTAATATAGTATACTTGCTAATAATGCCAGCTACTTGCAATGAGAAATAAATGAAAAAGAAGGCTTACTGTCCCACAGATGGGGGCACAGAGCTAAGAGGGAGGCTTGTACTTCTGGCTTTGATCTGACATTGACTTGGCAGGCAAGAGGAGAGAGAGTGGGTCAAAAAGTAATCACTATTCATTTATCCATTTGTTCAATATTTGTGAGAGCCTGCCATGTGCTTGGTAATGCCCTAGATGGCATTAACGGAAGATGTGCTATGGGTTAGCAGTTTTATCTGCATTCATCTGTGTACCATCTTAATAGAAATAATATTTTTAGATTTTATGACTTTAGATGGGGAAACTGAGGTTCAAAGAGCCTATTTAGCTTTCTTAAATCACATCAATCAAAAATTGAGCTAAGACTGTGTCCCAATTTTAACCCACTGAGCCAAGCAGGCACCCGACTGTGTCCCAATTTTGTCTCATTTCAGCCTAGGAGCTCTTGATGACCACATTGTGGTGATTCCACAAAACATTGTTAGATGTACTCATGTGCAATAACATCACCCTCTTCTGAAATATGGGTATCATCCGGAGGGGTAAACATGCCTGACTGCTATTGACGGTTCACAGTATATTGTAAAATACGTTGCTGTGTCTTCCTCTTTTCTCTAACTTTAATATAAAAGTAATACATTCTCATTGTAATAAATCAAAGGACACAGAAATGTCTAAAGCATTAACAGGCTTTCTTCTCATCTTTCAAACTTCTTTTAACCAGTACTCAAAGTCTGGTATTTTTCTGTTCATATCTTTTTCTCTACTCATGCTAACTGAAACAAATAAACACAGACATGGTTTTTTACAAAGCAGTAAAAATTTTTCTTTTTCTCTTTTGATCACAGATGCTGCTTCAATGGGAATTTCAGTGGAGTGGTGGTGATCGAGTTTTGGAAAACCAGGGAAACTGCCAGAGGAAAGTAGGCCTGGGTGGAGTTATCAGAGTTTAACATTTCATCAAGAAAACATATTTTTCCTTTTTTCTCAGGCACTATCTAGAAAATTAGTCATTAGTAAATTAGCAGTGACTATACGTAATAGCAGCGTGACTCTATATAAGCTGGTGTCTACACAGGTATATTTAATAAATTGCTCTCCCTCATATATAAATACACATGATGCTACTGATAGATTGCAATCTAGAACATGCCTTCCTGTTCCAATACAAATGGGTCTGCATTTTCTTTTAACTTGGCAGGGTTAAAAAACAGACTCGTCATAAGTGTGTAATGTCTTGAACTAAAATAGACTTCCTTAATGATTTGTTTTCTCCAATTTCACCACAAAATGTAATGCAGCCAACAAAAGAACTATTCTTCCCCCACGTATAATAACATGTTATTCAACAATCATGTAAGAAAGCCTATACATAAGACTGCCAAGGATCTGAAATTGAGTTTCTAACTGAAATGTTTGGGAAGAAAAAAATTATTTGAAGTTTCACTCCAAGGCTTTGAGTGAAGTGATGTAAATATATAGGAATATACAGTTTGCTTTACTACTGTAACATGCTTACAGAAGTAGTTATGGTTTACTTTATAACATGGGTCACTGAAAACATTAACCATAAAAACATATAAAAATACAAACAAGCTCTCAGTAGCCCATTTACTTGTAGCAGAACAAACAATTTAATTGCTTCTGTCCCAGTAGGGGCGAACAGCTCCTGATGAAGTTGGGTCAAGAGCACCCTTTGGCTCTTGCGGAGCTTATAACCCACATGCCATTCACCCCAACTTTCTCAAGACATCAAAGGAGCCACACCTCAGCAAGTAGGTAAGAACCTGGGTAAGAGAAGAAAAGGCAACCCTGGCCGAGTATACCCTAAAGGAAATGGTAATGAATTAAGTATCTTTTTTCTTTCTTTTTTTAAGGAGAACTGCAAAAGAAAGAAGGATTACAATGCTAACAAAACTAACAAAGCTAACAAAAGAGAGAAAACGTGAATCTACAAGTCTTCTAAAAGATAGACTTAGTCTTAATTTACCTCATAATCACGAACCCAACAGAAAATCATAAAACTACAGAATATTGAAGCATATAAATATATCATCTGAATGCATATTAATGCATGTTTATGGTATAAATATGACAATGGATATCAATATTACCAAAAATGTGTGTATCTCCTGAATCTGTTATATATCTGGGAAACATAACTGGGTAACATAAAATGTTAAAGTGTAACAGCCAAGAACATAGCTAATTAATTTTAAACACTGGAGTATCAAGGACAGATTGTTGTAAAGACTGAAAGTCAGTTTTCTCTAAATAAAAGTTTTCTCCCAAGTGGAGCAAAAAATGCTACCTGGTGTGGTAGTGGGGGCGGGGAGATTAGTATAACACACACACGTACATGCACATATTTATACATACATGTAACATACATATAATGGAGGTAGCACACATACACACACATGCTGGTCTAAAAAAATAAGTGAATTTTTGCATTTTGGAGTTAGGTGGGGAGCCCGGGTTTAAATCTCATCCACAATTTGCCACTTACATGGTTTTAGGTAAGTCACTTCACCCTTTGTCTTGTGGAAGATGTCTGGTCCTTGAAAGATATTTCCTTATATTCATCTTACAGTCTATACTTTGGGTTATATTTGTCACAGAGACAAGAACATGACAGGTAGAAGCTTTGGGGGTAATGTTAAAGAAAATAAAAAAGTATGGCACAAATTAGGAATCCTCATGCTAAGCGAAAACTAGTGCTGCAATTTTGAGTATTTATTTTGGCAATGTGCACAATAATAAATACATATGTCATACAAAAACTTCTGTCTGGTACTAATATAAAAGCCCTCTGATAATATAACCATTATTTGGTGAAATTTCCTATTTCCTAATCTGTTGTTATAGTTTGTTAGCTATGTAACTTTGACTCAGCATTAATGAGATGAAATTTAAAAGCTTGAAAACATTCAGCATAAATTGTAAATGGGCAAAAAGAACTTGGGGCAGTTATCTGCTATCCATGTGTTACTGAAAGAAGAGGCATGAACTTTATTAGGAAAAAAATAAAATGCGGATAAAGAATCGTTTGTAATAAAAACATATACATAAAAAGTATTGGATTTCACAATCAAAATCCAATGAGAATTCTCCCCCCCTTGGCAGTCAAACAAAAATTCCAGGAAAATAGTTTAAATTCCCTTCACAAAGTTCAAATGTAGCTATTGGTTATTATATTGCAAATATAAAACTAATACTTAGGTATAGATATCTGACCAATTCTCGCTTATGTGCCCTAGAAAACTCAGAATGTTTTTTGCATTTAATATAGTTAACATGCAATTATGGTTACAGCATCCAACGTCTATTTACTTAATGTAATTTCATACAGATGTATTATAATCTCCTAGAATTCTATTTAAACTTTAATATAAACAATTCACCTAGAGGGATAAGTGGTATTTTTGATTATTTTTGAGAGAAGAATGTTTTAAAGAAGGGGGATAACTTGATAATGAATTAAGAATAAATCCATTTAATTTCTAAAATTCTGATAAGCATAACTTACATAATGCTCTATACTATAAAGGGTGTAGCTTTAAAGCTATTATGCATTCCCCTAAATTCATATTTTAAAAATACAAATGATCAGTTAGGTTTTGTCTGCCTGTAAGCCTGAAGAACACTCCGTGGCCGGTCAATAGGTCATTCTGCACATGTGGGTCAGGGCCTCAGCTGGGAACCTGACCCTGGGGTTCTAGCTCAGACCCCCCTGTCATTAACCCACTTTGTGACTTCACTGGAGTTGCAGAGCCAATAATGTCAATATGTCCCACAAGCAAATTTATAAAAACAGTCACACAAAGTACTGAAGAATGTTACTTCATTGCGTCTTATATACATGGATTCTATATACGGATGCATATATTACAGCCAATTATAGCCAACCCAAAGTGGAAGGATATTTTGAGAGAGGGGATTATTGTAGTGAATGAAACAGGAAACTTTCTTTTTCATTGCTCAGGAAAACACAGACATTTGTTTCTTATCTCCTGGCAAAAGCAGAAAAAACTCTCCAGTATTTCAGAAGTTAGTGGGTCTCCCCAGAGGTTCTGAGAAGAGCCTATGCTAAATACTCCTAAGCTGAGGCAAACTTCCCGGTTCCTTCCGGGAGGCTCCATGCACCAGCAGCGACTTCTGGCAGCACACTCGGCTCAAGCTGGACAGTAGATGGTGGACAGCCAGGCGGGTGGGCACTACGGGGAGTGTGCCTGGCAAGGACGGCTGGGGATGAGGAGGGGGAGGTTGACATTTCTTTGGTAATAAAAATGCAATTTATATAAACTATAGGAGACTTGGTGAGAAAGTAAAAGAGGTAATTGTTCACATTCCAAACGTTTTAATATATAAACTGTGTAACCATCACTCATGAATAGTGCAGCTGCTAACAATTTCTGTTTTTTTTTTT
>ML110066.1:22086-71703 GCA_003697995.1 Taxidea taxus jeffersonii | reverse complement strand
AAAATGTATTCTTTATTATTCTTTTTTAGAAAGAAGGCATCATTTAAAATGATTTATTTATTCATTTTAGAGAGAGACAGCATGCACAAGCAGGGGCAGGGACAGAGGGAGAGGAAGAATCCTAAAGCTGACTTCCTGCTGAGCATGGAGCCTGACACAGGGCTTGATCCCAGGACCCCGAGATCATGACCTGATCTAAAATCAAGGGTCAGCTGCTTAATCGACTGAGCTACCCAGGATCTTTAAATTATGTCAGATCAAAGAAGCAATAGAAGGTAAAGGATATTTTTAGTTGTAAAACCCCTCCCTTGCTTGCCAGGGAGGGCTTGCTGTCAGGCAAAAAGTCAGCTGAACAAAGTGGATTTTGTCCCCTACCCCTTCTCTTTTTGTAACTATAGGTGCTTACAGCTAAGTTAATGTGTAAAGTAAACCATCCGGGCAAAAAATTTCTGTAAGTTCTAAAGGACTTAGAACTTCTTTCATCATATTTTTAGTACCACTAAATAGTAATAGTATTTTCTTTGTGGCAGTTTTGGCTTTGTTTTAATGTTCTTATTATGGCAATTGTTAGATTTTCTTTTTAAGATTGTATTTATTTATTTGACACACAGAGATCACAAGTAGGCAGAGAGGCAGGCAGAGAGGGAGGAAGGGAAACAGGGGGGCCTCCATCCCAGGACCCTGGGATCATGACCTGAGCGGAAGGCAGAGGCTTTAACCTACTGAGCCACCCAGGCGCCCCTAGATCTTCTATCTTAAGGAAAGATGCAATTAACCTAAAAAAAGTCACTTCAACTATATTTCCTTTTTACTACTAAGAGACATTCTTTACAACAAGATATAGAGCTTGATGATTTTATCAAAAAATATTTTATCAAAAGATCTCTCCAAATTTTTCCCATCTCACTTATAGTGTATTAAAGAAAAAAAAGCAGCAAATATATCCTCTATTTTCTTCTTCTTCTTCTTTTTTTTTAAAAGATTTTATTTATTTGATAGACAGAAATCACAAGTAGGCAGAGAGGCAGAGAGAGAGGAGGAAGCAGGATGTCCGCAGAGCAGAGAGCCCGACTCGGGGCTCAATCCCACAACCCTGGGATCATGACCTGAGCCGAAGGCAGGCTTTAACCCACTGAGCCACCCAGGTGCCCCATATCCTTTATTTTCATCCAAGTATGTATACTGTGGCTCAGTAACAATAGCCTTGATGATTCACTACGGAATCTGACAACTGTTAGCATTTGAACTCCACGTGAGCTGGTATTTAATTTCCACTTAATTATCTTTTCATTCTTCACAAGCTATTTTGTGTTATTGTTTCATGCTTCTTAAAAACAAGTTTTTCTCTATGACTGGCTGACTGGTTTGCTACAGCTAAGCAGCATTAATCCTCTGGTAATTATCACCCTTCATAAAATCCTCCAAATTTTTTTTTAGAAGTTTAACAAATTATTGTTGAAAACTTACTACTTTCCATTTTTGAATCATTTACATTTTAATGTGTAAATTTCATCTATCTACTGAAAGACTTTTTTTTTTTTTTTAAGATTTTCTTTATTTATTTGTTAGAGAGAGCGCGAGCACAGGCAGACAGAGAGGCAGGCAGAGGCAGAGGGAGAAGCAGGCTCCCTGCGGAGCAAGGAGCCCGATGTGGGACTCGATCCCAGGACGCTGGGATCATGACCTGAGCCGAAGGCAGCCGCTTAACCAACTCAGCCACCCAGGCGTCCCTGAAAGACTTCTTTATTTGTTACCATAGCCCTCTGTTTTGACCAGATAGTTCTAGGAATCTATAAAGTAATGCGACGTGGTCCAGGTAATTTAGTGTTAAACTGTGTGCGGTAGAACATTGTTTTGCAAGACAGTAAGGGATTTTCATTTCTGAAAATTCTTTAGTACTCAAACAGGTTTGGGGGGAAAAGGGAATACATCTTTACTCTAAGACTTCTCAAAGCCTTTAATGTGCTAATGAAATTTTGAACTTACAGGAGAGGGACAAAATATGTAGGATTTCCTCCATTTATTTGACCATAATCTACTTTCTTCATGACTCACTGTTCCAAACAATATTTATTTAAAGTTCCTTTATTTAATTCTGTTTTATATTTGGTCATTGCCAATCACTTAATTAAGGTGTATATTGCCTTTGTCTAAATTCCTGCAGTTATCCTGTCCAAAGTATTTCTTTACCCATAAAAGAATAAACAGTTGGTTTTGGAGCAATAACAATATTTCTTAGAAATAACCTATATTACTATTTGAGTATTCCTAATGATGGCTGAGATAAATCAAGAATTGTTTGTTATACTTTCACTTGAGAAAGCACAGAAATGTGTCATGCATTTTTAGAAATACTCATCAAAAAACTGAAATAGAAAAACAAAATTTATTGCTTTTAAAGGATGTTGTTTATATAGAACGTGAATTTACATAGAATATTTCAATTCCTAAGAAAGGTGTTTCTGTACTCCAAAAAAATGCCTTTGAGTATAGCTTAAAAAATTTGTATTCACTTATTCAACATTTGTTAATTGTTCACTGTATACTAAGAATAGCAAATAGCTATGGCAAATACCATAGTACAGGAGGGAACAAAAAGGGCATGAATCTAGTCCTCATGGGCTCATAATTCAGCTTGTTTCTTTTATATTGCCTATATTGTTATGAATACTTATTCTAGAATTTTTTTTAAGATTTTATTTATTTATATGACAGACAGAGATCACAAGTAGACAGAGAGACAGAAGACAGCAGAGAGCCTGACGCTGGGCTCGATCCCAGTACCCTGGGATCATGGGATCATGAGCCGAAAGCAGAGGCTTTAACCCACTGAGCCACCCAGGCGCCCCATAGAATTGTTTTGTTTTTAAAAATACCTTTGATGTGGTTAAAACTAAACCTCAAACCTACAAGTAATTTGCTAATGAGGAGTGTTATGAACCATGAAATATAAGCATACAGCTAACTGGAAGGCAATAGAAACCATTTTAATTGCATATTAGAAGCACGTATCATTTATGTCTCACAGTATTGTGTTTTACAATTACTTTACATTAAAATGCAGTGCTGGGTCAATTAGATAACCATATGGAACAAAATGAATCTTGAACCTCCATTCCACACCATGCACAAAAATCAATTCCAGATGGACTCTAAACCTAAATATGAATGTTAAAACAATAAAACTTTTAGAAGAAAACATAGAAAAATATCTTTATAATTTCAGGGACGGGCAAAGACTTCTTAAACAGGACATTATAAAAAACTAACCATAAAGGGATAAGGCAGATTTCATTAAAAGCATGAGCTTCTATTCATTAAATGACACAACTAAAAGTAAACAGACAAGCCGCAGAGTGGGTTTGCAATACATATATTTGAAACAGGATTCACATTCAGAGTAAACAAAGAACGTCTACAAATCAGTAAGAACTAGACAATAGAAAAAATAGTTAAACAAACAAACAAAAACCCTGCACAGGTTATTCAAAAAAGAGGCTATTCAAATGGACAATAATATATGAAAAGGGACTCAATTTTTAAGTCAAATAAAAAAGTGCAGATTAAAACCACAATATAAAACTACTGTATACCCACTGGAATGGCTAATAAGGAAGAGACAGATAATACCAAGAGGTAACAAGGATGTAGAGCAACAAGAATTCTTCTACACGGCTGGCTGAAGTATAAACTTGTACTCTTGTTGTGGAAAACTGCTTCACAGTATCTATTATAACTGATCATATGCATACCCCCTGACTTAGCAATTCCACTCCTAGGTAGACACCTAAACAGAAATGTGTACATATTTTCACCAAAAGACTAGCAAACAACTGTTCATGTTAGCACAATTTGTAACAGTAAAATTGGAATCAACTCATATGTCTTATCAATAGTAGAATGTATAAAATATGGTATATTTGTATAATGCAGACTACACAGCAAAAGGAATGAAGGAACCACAACTACATGTAACAACATAGATAAATTTCACAAACATATTGAGCTAAAGAAGGTAGAACCTTCTTTGTAAAAATTAATACGACATGGGACGCCTGGGTGGCTCAATCATTAAGCATCTGCCTTTGGCTCAGGTCATGATCCCAGCATCCTGGGATCGAGCCCCCTATTGGGCTCCCTGCTCAGCAGGAACCCAGCTTCTCCCTCTCCCACTTCCCCTGCTTGTGTTCCCTCTCTCACTGTCCCTCTCTGTCAAATAAATAAGTAAAATCTTTAAAAAAAAATTAATACCACATGACTTCATATATACAAAGTTTAAAATCAGGCTGAATTATCTGTGATGTTAGAGGTTGTGACAGTGGTTATCCTTTGAGAGGGAGAAGAGTAATGGCTGAAAGAACAGTAAGGGGTAGGATCTCTTTTGAGGTACTTAGTGGTCAAGTTTTCTTTCTTGATTTGGGTATTACAGAGATGAATTCATGCTATGAAAATCAGCAACAGTACAGCTAAGAATTGCCTGAATGTATGTTATACTTCAACAAAGCTCCTATTTGAAAAGTGCTATAAGATCCAAATATATTTTGCACAATTCAAATTCTCTACACGTAGCTTAGAGGAATGATCATTCCTCTTTCCCTTAGTTTTCCCAAAATCAAATACTTGAAAACAAGATCAGGGGCACCTGGCTGGCTCAGTCATTAGAACATGTGACTCTTGATCTCAGGGTCATGAGTTTAAGCCCCACATGAGTATGAAGCCTACTTCAAAAAAAAAAAAAGAAGGAAGAAAGAAAGAAAGAATAAGATCTAATCCTAGATGAGGAAAGGAATATTATGAGGTCATTTTCATGGCACAGGATTGTAACAGGAAGAAAAAAAAGTAGTATACCTAACTCAAATCTAGGCTAATAGGAACCACATATTTCATTTTCCTCTAAGGCTTCAGACTATATATTCCCAGGGTTTATTTCTTTTTTATTTTTAAGACTGTATTTATTTGTTTGACAGAGAGAAATCACAAGCTGGCAGAGAGGCAGGCAGAGAGAGAGGGGGAAGCAGGCTCCCTGCTGAGCAGAGAGCCCGATGTGGGGCTTGATCCCAGGACCCTGAGCCACCCAGGCGCCCCTATTCCCAGGTTTTTAAAAGGCTCTTCCTATGACAAGGTATCTGATCCATCACTAGAATTGGAATTCTGTGCTCTGTAATTGTGTCTAAATCACCATGCAATACTCAAGGCACAGTCTTAACAGCCCCAAAACACAGTGGTCTAACCGAAATATCACCCTTACACAAATGCAGTCTAAGAATTCCCAGCAAATTGTTGGTTTATTTGGAGGTTAACTAAAACTACCAGATCTTTTTTATATTGTAAGTCAGATTTCCCACATCTTGTATCTTTTTTAAATTAAATTTAAAAATATTAAATACAGAAGGTGTCTGCATGGCTCAGTTGGAAGAGCATGCAACTCCTGAGTTTGAGCCCATGTTGGGTGTAGAAATTACTCACAAAAAAAGCTTTAAAAAATTAGATATAGCATTTAATATTTTCCTTGCTAAATTTAACTTTGTTGGCTTTCACTTATCACTAACAGCATGCTTATTCTATAGGTAACTCTCTTAACTTTGTCATCTATACATATAATTCACATTTCTTCTAGGTATTTATTATCCAAGTCATTATTTTAAAAATATGCTGATTGCAAACTATATAAGATAGACATCCAGAAGATGATGCCAGAGTCTTGAAGCATTTCCCAAAGTATGTTTCATGTAATACATCCCAGAATGAGTGAGGGATCATCATATCTGTGATGAGTTTGGGAAATGCTGGATCACCAAAGAATTTCTCAGTCCTTCCAATTCTAATGCACATGGTTTAAGTCTCTAAGAGGGAATTAGAGTAAAAAGTGTTTCCCAAATTTGTCTGACTTAGAAACAACTTTAAAGAAATCTTTTCTCAGCTTGAGAAATGACTGTTCCTGGAAAGACACTTTGAGAAATACTGCTCTGGGGTGATAATGATACAACGGCAAACTTCTGTGGGCAAATGATTTTTTATTCTCTTTTTTAAAGTAGGCTCCATGCCCAATGTGGGGCTTGAACTCATGACCCTGATATCAAGATTTACATGCTCTACCAACTGAGCCAGCCAGGTGCCCCAAGACACTGTTTTATTAAGCCTCAAATCTACCTAACTGCATTATGATCCAATCTACCTAAACTTCTTCATATTGCCAAAAGATTATCAAGATATTGTCAAATGCAGCAATGATATATCTTACCAGTCTAACTTATCACAAAGTGGAACACAATGAGGTAGAGGCTTTAGTATTAGGATTAGTAAGCTATGGATGCTCAACCTGCTGTGAGAATTATGTTCAGTAAGAAGCTATAAAGGTGAGATATATATTTTGAAGTTTCCCATAAAATTGGCTTTATCTTAAAGTTTTTGGTGATTAAAACTAATCTTCAGTTTTACAAAAACTAAAATTTGGTTATATGGGACATCTAATTTTCTAGTGATATTTAGTGAAATATTTCTGTGTATTAAGAATGAGTTACATGGATGCCTGGGTGGCTCAAGTGGTTAAGCATCTGCCTTCAGCTCAGGTCATGATCCAGGGGTCCTGGGATTGAGCCCCATATCAGGCTCCCTGCTCAGCGGGGAGCCTGCTTCTCCCTCTCCCTCCCCTGACCTGTGCTCTAATAAATAAGCAAAAATCTTAAAAAAAAAAAAAAAAAAAGAATGAGTTATAGGGGCACCAGGCTGGCATGTGACTCTTGATCTTGGGGTCATGAGTTCAAGCCCCATGTTGGGTGTAAACTTACTTTAAAAAAATGAGTTATAAAAAATTATCACTCAATTCTGTATACTGCATAAAGAGTATTATAATAAAAATAGTTTGAAATTTTTATGGTTTTCATAACTTGTCAAAAAGAATTTTACATATTCATCTGAAATCCATTTGAAAGATTACATTTAACAAAATAGTCTTTGTAAAAGAAAATAGACGCATATAAGTATAACAAGGTCCTTCTTTCAGGGAATTAATTTCAGAACTAGGGGTAGGAGGGTGATAAGGTGTACTTATAAAAAAAAGTTTACACATACAAATTTTATTAAAACAGCACACTTAAAATCAAGACAGTATATTCATATAAGGCAGTACCAGCACCACTAGTCCTCTGCATTGTCTGTGGGGTAGTAGACCTTCCGATGTTGTTGAGATAACTGGCTTCCATTAGCAAGCATGTGATTGGCAGTATGATAAAGTCTTTTTCACTCACAGGTCAGCTATTTCCTTTTCTTTAAAAGAGGGCAATTCTGATGATCCATCTTTTAGCTACCGTCTCTCATTGAATCCCAACTCTCTTGCCTTCAGCTTTGATATGGTTCTAACTTTCCTCTTGTATCAGCTCATACTTGTCATCAACTCCTCTATTCAGAACAGCAAATATCAGGAGTTTGACCTCAGGGCAAAGTCCGGGTGGGCAGGTAAAATTTGACCACTGGACCTACTTCCTAATCTTTCATACCCAGCAATTCATGAAGCAGTATCAAATTCAAACTAAAAAACAGAAGCATGACCCCTTATAAGTACTATGAAAAGGGCTCTTTTGCCTTTCTAAGTATACTTGAAAAGAACTGTCAGCCACCCTATTAAGACAGAAATGGATCACAGACTAGAAAAAAAGGGAAAAGTGCAGAAACCCAACTGAAATGTAAATAAAAGTGTTAGCACCCTCTTTATGTTTGGTGATACAGTACTTGATATAAAAATATTAAAATAATATTCTATGAAAAGTCTTTATGAAGTCAGGAACATTAAAACACTACTGAAAATTGAAAGGCATCTTTATTTAAATAACACTGACATCTGATACAAAAAACTTCTATCACATATGAGACTTTAAAGACTAATTTTATTTTCAGTCAATTCCCATACTTGGCATTTCACCACTTAACTGTTTATAAATTATTTGAGAAACAAATGTATGTGAAAAATAATTATCTTTGTCAAGTTATTAAATCCAAGCCTCTAAAATCATAAAATTCAAGTATGTCTCAGTGGTCCAGCAGCTAAAGACAAGAATTAGTTGCATCTTCTTTTTTCAGAATGCAAGTGTACAAAAATAGAGTATGATTAAATTTTAACAATATTTAGGAAAAATTATTTTAAGCCTCTTTTTAAAACTAGGATAATTAATACATTAAAAATTAGCTCATTAAAATTTATCCACTAGTAACTTGTACTGAATACTAAATACCATACTTTAAAACTGTGTTTTTTATTAAATAGGTATTTCTATATAAATCTTTAACAGTTCTACATGTGTCAGAATAGATTTCAGAATTATAAATGTTTCTAACAGATATTTTTGTATTCACTTAAAAGTTTCTTTAAAAAATTATGCCAAAAAAAATTATGCCGATGAGGAAAAGCCAACCAAAACTTAATGCCTGTAAGAGCACATACTGAAAAGTAAATTCAACCAAAAAGACTTGACATATTTATTAGTATTTGTTGGTGTGCCTTAATAACAATTCCTAGTGAGGAAGTGCTTTACATATGCTTGTAAGGAGGCCTTTTTTGGTGTCAAATGATGATTGTCTTTGAAGGAAGAAAGTACTTGGGATCAGTTTTAATCTGCATTCAACCAACCACCTATTTAAATGAACAAATCAAAGAACAGAATCTTTACCCACAGTTTCAAATGTGGTCCTATTCACAATCCTACAATGTGATCACAAACTATTTAATACCATACAAATTCATACAATTCATATAAAACATAATAAATTTCAAGTTTTCTGTGAAGAGATTATTTATATATAATGGGAGATATCCTCAAATTACTTACACTTTGGCTTAGAGAACATACTCATGTTCTTGTAACAGGGAAACCTATCCCAGTCAATGGCTCTAACCCAACTGAGAAATGAACATACGACTAAGCTTACTTCCAGTCTGCTAAAGGACTCCATTTGCTGTATTAGATAATCTTTTTCAGGGCAGTAAGATTGCAACAGAGAGAAATCCTAAAGCAAATAGATCTACCTTCTATAGAAAGAATATCTTCGGGTAAACTGGAATAAAAGTTCAGAGTCTACCTTCTTCATTTTCTACTATCTTCTCCAACTTAGTAATGGTAATCATTCCCAGATCTAGGTCATCCATAACATTGTTTCTGGCTGGGCATAATACATAAGCACTGATTGCAAACAGAAATAAATATTAACATATCTTATATGTTCAGTGCTTTACAGATAAAAAACTGGGAAACAGGACTATTTTTTTTGTTTCCTTCTAAACCTGACTTGAAGATATACCATTTATATCCACATGACTCACTGTCCTGTAAGTATTCCTGCAAAGCTCATGGGGGTTTTGTTTCTTTAGAGGAGTTTAAAGCTCCCCAAGAACAAAACTCTCTTTTACGTTACTTTTGTGTCTATTTCAACTATATCACCCCTCTCTAAATAATCAGTACATACTAGTTCATACATATTTATAGAACCCTGGTTTGGAATTAAAGCAAAAACAGCTGTATTCTCAAACACTTACTAAAATCAGAACTCCTTAATTACTCAAACGGGGCCTGCCACAAACATCACTGTGGTGGTCTATTTATTTACATCAATGGTGAAGCCCCATCTTCAGTCATGAGACTGATATCACAATGGCTTTGTTGTTGTTGTTTTAAGATTTTATTTTTAAGTAACCTCTATAGACCCAACGTGGGACTCAAACTCACAACCTGGAAATCAAGAGTCAAATGTTCCACAGAATGAATCAGCCAGGTACTCCCACAATGGCTTTGTTCTAATTCCATCTCCATTTGGTTCTTCTTGTCAAGGGCAGCAGCCATCTTGTTGTCAAGTCTGAACCCCTGAGCCCTCTATCTTGGATCTATCCCTCCTCCATACCCTTGTGCCTCCCAGCTCTATTTAGCTTCTTAATCCTAGAATTAAGAAGAAAGAAATAAGGAATCCTAGAGAATCCTAGAAATAAGGAATCCTAAAGAATTCCTAGAAATAAGAAAGAAAAAGGAGGAGGAAGAAAGAGGCAGAAATGAATAAGAAAAAAATATGGGGGATGCCTGGGTGGCTCAGTTGGTTAAGCAGCTGCCTCCGGCTCAGGTCATGATTCCAGCGTCCTGGGATCAAGTCCCACATCGGGCTCCTTGCTCGGCAGGGAGCCTGCTTCTCCCTCTGCCTGCCACTCTATCTGCCTGTGCTCGTGCTCTCTCTCTCTAACAAATAAATAAATAAAATCTTTTTAGAAAAGAAAAAAGAAAAAAATATGGGAGAGATGGAAAAAGGGTTGGAAATTTTTCAAAGAGTAGTAAAATGATTAAAAAAGATTAAAAAATTATCCTATTTTTTACTCTACTTAGAGTTACATGACCAGAAAAGAATTATATAAATGTATAATTACCTTTTTTTTTTAAGGTTTTATTTATTTATTTGACAGAGATCACACAAGTAGGCAGAGAGGCAGGCAGAGAGGGGAGGGGAGAAGCAGGCTCCCTGCCGAGCAGAGAGCCTGATTCAGGACTCGATCCCAGGACCCTGGGATCATGACCCGAGCCAAAGGCAGCGGCTTGAGCCACCCAGGTGTCCCTATAATTACCTTTCTAAAAGTAGTTTTGGGGGCACTTGGGTGTCTCAGTCAGTTAAGCATCTGCCTTTGGCTCAGGTCATGATCTCAGGGTCCTGGGATAGAGCCCTGCATCAGGCTCCCTAAGCTCAGTGGAGAGCCTGCTTCTCCCTCTCCCATTCACCCTGCTTGTGTTCCCTCTCTCATTGTCTCTCTCTGTCACATAAATACATAAAATCTTTAAAAAAAATAAAAGTAATTTTGTCCTTTTTGTGGAGGCATTCAGAAAATTTTTAAGGATTTTATGTATTTATTTGACACAGAGAAAGACAGTATATAAGCACACAAGCAGGGAGAATGGCAGACAGAGGGAGAGGGAGAAGCAAGCTCCCTTCTGAGCAAAGAGCCCAATATGGGGCTCAATCCCAGAACCCTGGGATCATGACGTGAGCTGAAGGCAGACATCCCCCCAACTGAGCCACCCAAGTGCCCCCAGAAAATTTACTGAAAAAAGCATTCTTTACCACAGTTTTAAGCAAGAGGCTCCTTTCTAGGTTGTAATAATTTACATTTAACTTGGGTCCTGACACTATTTATACCACCAATTTTCATAATAGGACCATGAAATCATTAAGAAATAACTCAAACTTCAAGTGTCATTAAGCCAAAGTATAAAGTTATTTAGTCATGTGCGTAGCAGGTAATGAATAAGTTAAATATTCACCAAGAAAAGTGTTCCATGAGGTTGAAACACCAAATAGAGATACCAGTTCAGAGAGAAGGGCCAAACATATACTTATAAATAAGCACTTCTACAAAGAAAGATTGTTTCAAGGTGAACAAGCATTCCTGTAGCATCAAAAAAAAAAAAAAAAAAAAAAGCAACCGTAGAAAGCAAAAAAAATGAGATCTACATTATTATATCTTACTTGTCTGAGGTCAATGAATGCTAGCTGCAGGGTATCCCCCTGGAATCCTGGCACAGGCTCAGAGCTGGCAAACACTATTTAAAAAACAACAACAACAACAACACAAGAATAAAAACAAGATTGCAAAATATACAAGGATTTAACCACTAAATTAATTTCTACTCATTACAAATATATTATAATATTTACATGTAACCATTTCGAATGAAGACTATTTATGACCTTTAATTTTCACTACTGAGAATGTTCTCCACACCCATTACCACAAGTATTTTAATAATTTTAAACTTCTAATCTACCATTTAATCACTGTGATCCTTAATTACAATAAATTCAGAATGGTTATCCCACATAAAATTCAAGACTAGTAATACACTTCAATCAAGAAAAGTTTTCTGACTCTATTTAGCCTTAGGTGAATGATTATAGAAGCATTTTGAAACTGTACCAATTCCATGGCTGTCAACATATTTCAAAATTTCTCCTTTGTTACAGAACATGCTTATAAAAATCCTACCTCTAGCTAAAAGCAATAATGGCCAGACACATAAAAAGTCAGCTTTACATGCAGACAACGGGTAAAGTGTTCTAAGTTGCAAAATGAGGATGATGCAGGAATGTCTGTTCATGTCTTCTAGTATTTTTTTTTCCCATAAAGGAATCTCACCTCTTTAAAATCTAAAGAAATATTTAAGACAAGATTGAAAAATATTTCAAAAGATTTTTCTTTTCTTTTCTTTTCTTTTTTTTTTAAGATTATTTATTGTAGAGAGGGGGGAAGGGGCAGAGGAAGAGGGAAAGAGAAACTCTAAGCAGACTCCATGCTAAGCACAGAGCTGGACTCGGGGATGGATCTCACAACCGGGAGCTCACAAACTGAGCGGAAAGGAAGAGTCAGAGGCTTAACCAACTGTGCCACACCAGGTGCCCCTCGAAAGATTTTTTCCTATGATTTTCTTGTACTTAAAAATTTATAATACTAATAACTTGTTTAGTTAAGTTGAAGACGATTCCAATAGGAGTTATTTTGAAGACAAAAGACTTTTGATTCACAAAAAGGACCTATCACTCTATATGAGAACACCTGCAAGCATTCTGTGTTTTCCCCACAAAACATTACAGATTTCATTTATAAATTTTTCTAAGCCAGTATTTTAAAAGCCATTTAAATTTGCACCCTTTATATACTGCTCTCAGAATAACAAAAATAACTCTTAGTTTAGTGCATTATGTGTGAAATATAGATTAGAAAGGCTCAGAATCATATATTTAATTTTAAATACATGAAAGTCTAGCACAGCTTAATTTAGCTGGCATTTTTAGGAAATGAAGATGTCAAAAGTTTTTTTTGTTGTTGTTGTTGTTTTAAGATTTTATTTATTTGACAGACAGAGATCACAAGTAGGCAGAAAGGCAGGCAGAGAGAGGGGGAAGCAGGCTCCCTGCTTGAGCAGAAAGCCTGATGCGGGGCTCAATCCCAGGACACCGGGATCATGACCCGAGCCGAAGGCAGAGGCCTCAACCCACTGAGCCACCCAGGCGCCCCTGTAAAGGTATTTTTTAATTTCAAAAGTAGTTTTCTTAACACCACCCAGCATGTTGTTGGCTTTCTTGGCCCCAGTCTCAAGCTACTGCTCCCAAGCAACAGTTAACTATGAATCCCTAGTGGCCTCCAATCAGACTATAAATGTTGGCTCTCAGCTTCTACCACCTCAACATATACATATACATACACAGAAAATAAATACTTCCGGGGCGCCTGGGTGGCTCAGTGGGTTGGGCCTCTGCCTTCAGCCCAGGTCATGATCTCAGGGTCCTGGAACTGAGCCCCCCATCGGGCTCTCTGCTCAGTGGGGAGCCTTCTTCCCTCTCTCTCTCTGCCTGCCTTTCTGCCTACTTGTGATCTCTCTTGTCAAATAAATAAATCAATCTTGAAAAAAAAAGAAAAGAAATACTTCCTCTAACACAGGGAGACTTACTTTATATATCAGGCATAAAAAATAAGTTCAATTTTGATTACATTTAGAATCATTATCTACTTTATCTCCCAGAATTTTTCTGCACTGAAAATAATCTGTCGTTTTCTTTTCTCTCAGTTCCTGTTTAAGGTACCATAGTTTAAGCTCCATTACTTGGCATTAAGCCAAAGAGTTTAGTGTCGAAATTATAATAGTCCCACAAACTTATATACCATTTTATAGTTTACAAAGCAGTTTCTCACACACCACCTACTTTGATCATCACAATAACTTATTTTAGTAACAGGACATGCAGACGATGGAGCATAAAATCTTAGCGGCTGGATGAGACACTCCCGTTGAAATACCTCCACCAGGCCCCTGAAGGCTTGGCATGAAAGTCTCTTAGTCCTTCATTTTACAAATTAGGAAAATTAAAAGTGAAATGACTTGCCCAGGATCACATAGCTAATTCAGGCCTCCCCGCATTCAATCCATTGATCCAGAATCTGCATTAGTATTTACCTTTCACCTTTTATCCTATCTCTCACAAGAAACTAACCAATATAAAAGTGCAACTCTCTAGTTCATAGCTCTTGGGGCCTTTTCTCAAATGTTTCTTAGGGATAGGAGACAATTTAGCAATCTGAAAATCATCTGCCACAGAGGGCATTTCTAATTATATGCTATTCAATTTGTTCAATGGCTTCATTTTTTTTTTCTTTATGTCTTTAAACCTAAAATTCGGCCAATCCTGTTGTTTCTATCTTCTGAAATATCTTCAGCCTGAATCTGTCTCTACCTTGGTTTAAGCTATTCTCATTTCTTGTTTGGATGCTAACACACACTCCTAACTGGTCTCCCTGTCACCTTTCCATCCACTACTTCTAGGGTGATTTAACCAAGGTATCACTGTAATTTGTGCCACATCATAGTTCAACATCTTTCATTGGTTCCCCATCATCTTCATGATAAAGACAAATAAGGTCCCTCTATCTATCTAGTCTCATCTCTTACCGCTTCCCTAGGGCACCTTAAACTCTTTCCATACCAAACTACCTGCACTTCCTTGCATACACCACAGTCTCTTTCCACAGTATCTGTGATCCTTCTGCCTGGGGCAACCTTTCTCTTCTTCTTTTCCATCAGATAACTCTTACTCATCCTTCCATTCAATCATCACCTTCAGTGGAAGATTTCCATTACCTTGCATGCTGGGTTAGTCTTCCTCTGTGTTCTCACTACAATTTCCTGTGCACAGGCTAACTACATCACCCATTTTGCTATCTTATAATTGTTTACCTGTCTGGGTCTTCCCACCTGACCATGAACTCCCTGAGGGTAGAGAATATATTTCCATTTCTACATCCCTATAACCTAGCACAATGCCTGACATATAATGGGTCAACAAAAGATTCTTAAACGAATGAAGGAAATAAACAAATGAACAGATAAATTCTAAAGGAATGCTATCCAGTCCTGGTAATTGATATATAATATAGCTTGCTGATTAGATCATGAATAGAGCTATCCAAAAGAACTTAATGTAATAATGGAAATGTTCTCTATCTGCACTGAATTTTTAAGTTAAATTTAATAGCCACATATGGCTAATGAACTATAAACTGTAACATTCTGTGTATATATATTGCATTTATTTCAAAATAGTTGAGGATGGCTGAGAATATCCCTAATGTTTTTATCAATTAAAACTAAATTGTGAGTTCTTCCACTAAGCAAGAAGCTGTGAGAAGTAGAGATCATGTCTTTTTATCTGTATATAATCTATGTCTGGTGTATAGGAAATATTCAGTAAATGTGTTGGAATGAATGAATAATAATACATATAACTCATTTCTATTAATATTGTCTAATGGTCCCAATAATTCTGGAGCTAGATTTCAACCTCTGAAGTTTTAAATAACTGAATACTAATTTTTGGGATCCCTGTAAGTATGCCCTCAGATTCCCTCTTGGCTCATCCAGGTCCTTATTTTATATATGATTTGTCATATTTGGGGGTTTCTATGTTTTTTCCCTTAGGTCATCTTTTAAAAAAAAAGATTTTATTTATTTATTGGAGACAACAAGAAAGAGTATGAGCAGTGAATGGTGGGCAGAGGGAAAGGGAGAAGCAGATTCTCTGCTGAGCAGGAGCCTGACTCCGTTCTGGGCTTGCTCCCAGAACCCTAAGATCATGACATGAGCTGAAGGTGAAGCTCAGCTTCATGAAGATGCTTAACTGACTGAGTCACCCAGGCACCCCCTTAGGTCATCTTTTTATTATTTTTATTTAATAATGCCTACTTTCCTGTTATGATATCTGTGTGTCATTTAGCCATGCCATGAAGGATATTTTTTAAAAACACACATTGATCCTGGTCTTCCAATAAGATATTTAAAAATAATTTCCAGGAGGAAAAAGTAGTTTCTAGGCTTTCTAAAGTTTCTTTAAAAAAATATTTTATTTTTAAGTAATCTCTACACTCACCATGGTGCTCAACCTTACAACCCAGAGATCAAGAGTTGCATGTTCTACTGACTGAGCCAGCCAGGTGCCCCTAAAGTTAGTTGTTGTTGTTTTTTTAAATAAAGCTATTCTAAATCTTTGGGGTTTTTTTTTCTCTTAATGATCCAAATTGACCATTTCTTTTTTGAAAACAATATGACTTCATAACATACTCATTTCCTCTAGAATTTTGCTAGAGGAATTTTCTGCTAGAATATGGAACTTTATAATAATCAATAACCCAAAGTTTAAAAATACCCTAAAAGAAAGGCTAGAAATGGAGATCTGATCTTACTGAGAAGGTCATTTATAACAATAGAATAAAACTTTGCTGTATCAGCTTAACTGGGAAGGAGACAAGTCTGAATTAATTTAGAAGAAACTGAAAGTGAAAAATAATACATGCTATGTAAATTGTGATTATAATGACAAAAAAATGTCTTCCAAATTGGCCATCTCTATCTGTAGGCAAAAACATGAGTTATTTGTATCTATAACAAAAAAAATTCATTCTTGGGATCTACATATAGATGTATAGGGTTTGGTATGAGGGTACAAAAACTGCTAAGAAGTCAGGCTGTGAGGGAAGCCTGGGTGGCTCAGTCAACTGAGCACCTGACACTTGATTTCGGCTCAGGTCATGATCTCAGGTCCTGGGATCCAGACCCAGTGGGGAGCCTGTTTCAGGATCCTCTCTCCCTCTGCCACTTTGGGCACACTCTCTCTCTAAAATA
The DNA here is from genome assembly GCA_003697995.1 of Taxidea taxus jeffersonii. Taxonomy (NCBI): domain Eukaryota; kingdom Metazoa; phylum Chordata; class Mammalia; order Carnivora; family Mustelidae; genus Taxidea; species Taxidea taxus. The sequence continues at coordinate 55,012 of ML110066.1, read as the reverse complement.
AATAAATCTTGGGGCGCCTGGGTGGCTCAGTGGGTTAAGCCTCTGCCTTCGGCTAGGGTCATGATCCCGAGGTCCTGGGATCGAGCCCCACATTGGGCTCTCTGCTCGGCAGGGAGCCTGCTTCCTCCTCTCTCTCTCTGCCTGCCTCTCTGCCTACTTGTGATCTCTGTCTGTCAAATAAATAAATAAAATCTTAACATAAATAAATAAATAAATCTTTTTTTTTAAAAAGCCGTCAGTCTCTAAGTATTTATCCTGGCATGAAAATAATCTTCCCTAAAATTAAATGCAGAAGGTGTAAGTCCTTGAACAATCTTGTCCTAGGCAGACAGTTATTTTTACTGTAAGACAGAGAATGTGCATTATTTGGAAAACATCAACAAGGATATTTAGAACTGTCCAGGGTAGAGGGAAGGGGAAGAAAGAGTTCTAAGAGCAAACAGACCAAAAGACTGACAAATGATTGAGAGAGGGGGTGAGGAGGCTAGGCTAGTCTCCAGACTGCGTGTGGATGACAAGGCAGGGGCATATAAAATGGAATAATTTTGTAACTAAATTAATGATTGAAAATGAATACCAGTAGTCTGCATGTTGAAGAGATTCCTTATAATGCTATTTCTTGCTATATCTGAAGATTTAAAGTAGCTATTTAGAACACAAATTTTGGCTAAGCAAAGAAGGTATCCAGTGTGGACCAGCTCTGTCATTAGAAGGAATGACTAAGAGCACCATCTAGTGGTTTTTCTGGTGGTGCAGAACTCATGACTGGGAGTCCAGGGTCTTAGTTCTTGATTCTCAGACTTTTATTGTTACAAGTGGTTGGCAGCAATGGGATGCAAGCCTCTAAGACCAAATGCCCCGCTGTAGTCATCACCTTACATTTATATAAAGTCATATCTACTCATCTCTCTTTCTTGGAATATGGGCAAAGTAGGCTCAATCTGATACCATAAGTGCCATTAAAACCAGGACCAATTCAGGGAGGCAAACAGTGTAATAGTATCCAGTGTACTCTAAAATGAGACAATGAAATATTGTTCTATGGCATATATCCACATGATTTTCCCTGAATCCTTTTATTTGGAGATATAGGTCTTTTCTCAAGGTTAAAATAAGAGGCCCTGAGGTGAAACCCATTAACACACATGCACATGCTTGTGCGCGCGCACACACACAATCTATAAAAAGCCTCATCTATTTTTTTAAAGTAGGCTAAGCCTTTATCTAAAATGAGAAAGACCAAGGCCTTTATACCTAGAGATTCACCTATTCCTCAATAACTTACCATTGAAACAGAGACCAGTTCAACCTGGAGCTTTTCTAGTATCTGTGGATTTAAGATGTTAAACTCTTAGGAGTGGATAACCTCATTTGGATATTTTTACAGAATGTATGGAAAAGGACATTCTAGATCTATTCTGGGGTATTTCAACTCTTTCTGATTGCCTGATGCTTTGGAAATATTCTGTATTTTGTTAGTGATGTAAAGGATTTCTGAGATACCTTTATAAAAACCCGAGTACCTTTTGATATTTTCCTCTATGCATCTGTCTTTATAAGGAACCTATACTGGGCCCCAATATATAATAGGCATTTAATAAGGATAAAACAAAAGCACACATACAGATTTAGAACATCTGCTTCACACCAAGTGCGCCAAATGCTCTTCCAACTAAGAAGCAATTTCTCTTGAAGTTATACAAAGTCTATTATAGGATCAAAGGTTCTGTGCAGTTTTCAGAGGTGGCTACCTTTGAAATTCTAAATGGAAGCCTTCCTGGCTTCTCCAATCTGGTAGCTCTAGCAGCACTGTGATTATATGGTCAAGTTAATCAAAAGTATCCACTTCATCATGCATAGACTCTATCTTGTATTCTTAATCTATACAACTTTTTATCTAAATTAGATTAACTTCTTATACTTTCTCACAGTATTCTATACTTTTATAGGATAACAATTTATAGTCATATTTACTAGTGCAATTATTTAATGATTGTCTCCCCAGGCTTAAACCCCATAACAGTGACAAACTTTTGTTTTGTTTACCACTATGTTGCCTAATTACCAAACATATAGTAGATGAGAAGGAATTAATGAATGTATGACTCCAAAGCCCCACTTTTGCTTGCCTTAAATTTTATTGCCTCCCAATCTTAAACTAGGATGCATCTTAGAAATTATCAATTCCATATCCCATATTTTATAGAAAAAATTGATGCCTCTCAATTATTGAATGTTTCAAAGCCACTTACCCAAAATGTAGGCAGAGCCAGGACTGGAACCATAGCCTCAACTTCCTGACTTATGTTCAGACCACCTTAAGACTGATTTGAAAGAATTTTTTTAAAAGTTTACATAAGGGGGGCACCTGGGTGGCTCAGTGGGTTAAAGCCTCTGCCTTAGGCTCAGGTCATGAGGTCATGATCCCAGGTCCTGGGATCGAGCCCAGCAGCAGGCTCTCTGCTCAGCAGGGAACCTGCTTCCTCCTCTCTCTCTGCCTGCCTCTCTGCCTACTTGTGATCTCTGTCAAATAAATAAAATAAAAATCTTAAAAAAAAAAAAAAAGTTTACATAAGAGGCACCTGGCTGGTTCAGTCAATAGAGTGTGTGTTTCTTTTTTTCTTTAAGATTTTATTTATTTATTTATTAGGCTAGTTAATTTGTTCATTTTTTCAACAAGGATGCTGTGAACATAGCATTCTATAAGGTACCACAATTACAAATTCTATGTTGGATTTAATTATCTATCCTGAATGTTAAATTTCTTCTCTTTCTCTGCCCCCTTTCCCCATCCTCCATCTCCTCCCTCTTCTCACCTGCCCCCAATCCCGATTCATGAGATGCATTCAGTATCTCTCTTCCACTGTGTGATTCTAACCATCTTAATCATACCAAATTGTACCTTTACTTAATAATTCTTTGTATTTTCTCCTCCAAAATGTCTGCAATCCATCCTCTTCATTACAACTGTCCAAAGTCAAGCTCTTTTTATCCTTCACAAAAAAGTTCCATAGTTTCTTACCAGGTTTGCCTACTTGTCGTATCTCATTTCAGTTCATTTTCCACATGACACAGAATTAACTTTCTATGACAGCTTTCATCATATCATAGTCTTGATTAAAAAGCTTCAGTGGCTCTCTATTGCTCATTAAATAAAGTCCAAGCATCCAGGAGTCTAACTTTTTTCAGCCATATCTTGCAATGCTTTCATCATTCGTCTTGTAGTCTAGACACACAAGACTGTTTGAAGAGTCCCTTAGCATTCCCTCACCGTTATGCTTTTGTCTATGCCATTCCCTCTGCTCAGAATGCCCTTCCCCTGCTTTTGATGAAATCCTACTCATCCTTTAAGACCCAGCTTAAATTTCACTTCTGTTATAGTCAATCTTCTCCATCCTGTGGAATGAAGAACTGCTCCCTCTCCAAGTAATATGTACTTATATAAAGAATTGTTATTTAAAAAGAGCCGTTATGTTCTATTATAGTTATTTACATGTCTGTCTCTTCCCAACCAGTCTATGAGATCTTTGAAGCTTGACTCATCTTGGATTTCTAAGTAATATACCAGGTAATAGATTCTCATTGGACATTTGAATAAATGAATCTTCCTATGAATCAGTTGACTTTACATGGGAAAAATGTCAGTTGCAGACTGAAATTTTAGCTCAAGCCAATTTAACTCACAAGTATGTGTGTCACAAGGAATATCAGCAAAAATTGCTTAAAAAAACAAGGGAGCACACTGATGTATCAGTGCTAATTCTTTCACCACCAGAAAAATAAAACAAAACCTAAAAGCACATGGTTGAATGATGACAGAAGTTAAATTATTTCCATCTTCCCAACTTTAGTGAGATGTCCTTTTTTTCCTACCTGTACACTGGCAATCTGAGGCCAGGAAATATATGTATAATGTTTTCACAAAGTAACGAGGATGGAAAAATAAATATTCTGCTTTCTGATCAAACCCAATTAAAGGAAGATCTAACTTAGAATAAAAGCCATTCTTTTTTTTTTTTTTAAGATTTTGTTTATTTGAAAGACAGAGAGGGGATGGGGGGCACAAGCAGGGGGAAGGGCAAAGGGAGAGGGAGAAGCAGACTCCCAGTTGAGCAGGGAGCCCCATTCAGCATTCAATCCCAGGACCCTGGGATCATGACCTGAGCCGATGGCAAAAGCTTAACTGACTGAGACACCCAGGTGCTCCATATAAAGGCCATTCTTGGTGCTTACATTTCATGCCCACCTCCTACTGCTCAAGCCTTTGCCATAAGCCTTTTTTTTTTTTTATTAAGGTTTTATTTGTTAGAGAGAGAGAGGGAGGGAGAGAGAGAGAGCACAAGCACAGGCAGACAGAGTGGCAGGTAGAGGCAGAGGGAGAAGCAGGCTCCCTGCCAAGCAAGGAGCCCAATGTGGGACTCAATCCCAGGATGCTGGGATCATGACCTGAGCCGAAGGCAGCTGCTTAACCAACTGAGCCACCCAGGCGTCCCTGCCGTAAGCCTTTCTTAATTTGCCCAAGTTCTCTATGGTTCATGGTCTCTAATTTGTGATCCCTGCTACCTGACTTCCTTGGACTCTGGATCTCTTACTAGTACAACACAAGACTAGTAAGATTTTTTTTTTTTAATATTTTATTTAGTTATTTGAGAGAGAGACAGCGAGAGAGAGCATGAGCGAGAAGGTCAGAGGGAGAAGCAGACTCCCCATGGAGCTGGGAGCCCGATGCGGGACTCGATCCCAGGACTCCAGGACCATGACCTGAGCTGAAGGCAGTTGCTTAACCAACTGAGCCACCCAGGTGCCCCACAGACTAGTAAGATTTTATGTTAATCTCAAAAACCAGTCACACTCTTTTAAGTAATGATTTCTGAGTCTCTTGAAGAGAAAATAATTATTATGAGCCAATATGGGTTTATGGAAGAATCATAGTAGTATCATTTTCTCCTTTTAAAGGATAGACTGATTAATAAGAAAAATCCAATGGTCATTATTATCCCTATATGCCAGCAAGGCATCTGACAAACACTTTGAGCAAAACCATGAGTTAGATTCAATTAGGGAATTAGTAACTGGCTGAAAAAAAAAAAAAACCTTTAAGATACCCCTTAAATCCTGAATAATGAATCTAAGTCAATATGAAGGGAAGGTCCATATAATGTGGTACTCAAACTTTATTGTGCATCAAAATCACCTAGGGGGTCTGGTGCTCAGAGTTCCCAATTCAGCAGATGGAACCCAACAATTCATATTTCTAACAAGTTCCCAGGGTCCTCATCTGGGGATCAGGTTTTGAGAACCACTGATATACTATATTTCATGATATAGATATAAGATTTTGTCCAACATTTTGCTAGTAACTTTGTTAAATATATAAAAAGCATGATTACAAATCTGTAGATGGTATTAAATTTTGACATAAAAAGACCTCAAGAGGTTAGTTGTGAAACCAATCTTAAAATTCAATACAGATAACTTTAAAATCCCAAAACAAAAACCAGCCACACAAGTATAGGGTAAGAAAAACAGAGCATAACAATCACAATCTCACACACACACACACACACACACACACACACACAAACATACAGATACACAAGTTTTAGAGACCACAGCTTCAATGATTCCAGAGTATACTCTGGCAACCAAAAAAGGTAATAATAGTTTGGCCTTTAATAATAAGGTATAGACTGTGGATAATATATTTAACAGTCTAATGCAGATTATACTGGCTCTCCCCATACCTGGGTATCTCTGTAGTCAACTTTGGGTATCAGACATTAAACAGAAGGTAGTCAAACCAGTTTAATCAAAGAAGAGCTTCAGATCCAAAATCAAATCACATGAGAACAGTAAGAGGCATTGTTGATGTCTGGCCTTCAGAAGATTTGGAAGGATGTTGAGCAGTTTTCATATAATTGGCTTGTGGATGAGGATTTGTTTTTTTCTCTGTATGACCCTAAGCAGAACTGCCACATACAGACTGCATCAGACTGCTTGCTACATCCCAGTGTCCAGCTAAGGAGAGGAGAGGGGAGCAAGGGAAGGGCAGACATCTAGACCACATTTCACTTGATAAACCATGTGCCTTGGAGAGGGTTGAGTCCAGCTGGGAAAAAAGTAAACTTTTTCTAATTCATATAAAACAGACAACTACGAAGGACTTTTTCCTTTTAACAGGGATCATTTCTAATTTGCATAAAAGCCATGGTGACTGTAGGCAAGGTAGAACTAGCTCCATTAAAAAGTTTAGAGAAAGTGAATTAACCTCTCTGGAAGAAAGTGATAGAGTGATACATTATATGGAAACACAGCTTCTGAAGAGTAGTTAATCCCCCAAATTGGATGTTCAAGGACTAGTTGGACAACTATTTGGCAGGGTTATTTAGAAAGGATTTCGAGGTAGAAGAGTAGGTGTATGTTTATTACCAGGCAAGTGGTGAAACTCCATGATCTTTTAGCTTTTAGGATTCCATATGTGAATTACCTGCCTATCTTTTCCATATCCTGGTTGATTCTTATGGTATCCAGATCCTTTCTCTTCACAAATTTATGATGTATTTTAGCCTTCCTCCTATCTAGCCAAATTACTCTTCTCCTTTCCCTGCCCCAGTATGTAGAAAGCATACATACTGCATTAATACTGAAAATAAACTTCATATTTTTAAAAACTGCTTTTTGGGGCACCTGGCTGGCTCAGTTGGTACAGCATGCAACTCTTGATCTCCAGGTTGTGGGTAGAGCCCCATACTGGGTGTAGCAATTACTTAAAAATAAAATCTTAAATTAAAAAAAAAAAGGGAAAAAAATCTGCTTTCTCCCAGATTTTAGAAAACAAAAATACTATTTAAGATAAGATGAAAACTTAATTCTCTTAACATATTCATTAGAAAAAAAGCTAAGTTTCTTTTTTTTTTTTAAGATTTTATTTATTTACTTGACAGAGAGAGAGATCACAAGTAGGCAGAGGCAGGCAGAGAGAGAGGGGGAAGCAGGCTCCCTGCTGAGCAGAGAGCCCAATGTGGGACTCTGTCCAGGACCCTGAGACCATGACCTGAGCTGAAGGCAGAGGTTTAACCCACTGAGCCACCCAGGCGCCCCGCTAAGTTTCATTTTTAAGTGATTTATGTATCAGTCACTAAATGCATGAGTGGGGGCAGAAAGTTCTTCTGCACCAGAAAGAGAGTGGGATAAACAAAGAAAATGCAATGTTGGTTTATATTTGTTCAATGAGTGCTATGATGCTATATTAAGTAGGTAATGGTTAAGTAATGCACGATAACTATTAAGGAGCAAAGCCAACCACAGGCGTAATCTTGAAGGAAGCTGAATTATCTTCTGTGGTTTGTCTTTGAATCCTAGTCTCTCCCCCTTTCCATATCTATAGTGCCTGAACCTTGGCCCCATTAGACTGGGGTCTACCCTTCTAGGAAACCTAGATTTCCTGAATTTTGGCTCATACTTAGGACCTTTCTTGGTCTCTTCCAAGAGAATAGTGCTTTTAAAAAAACATCAGCAGTTTAAAAGAAGCCTTCAGTACCTCTACCCGAAGAAGTCAACTAAAGGTAGAAACTATCCTATGGAAAGACAGAGGGGCAAAAATTTGGTGGTTTATGTATCCTTCTGTAAGTACAACTAGACCAGCCTTTCTTCCACGGAGGTAGAAGAGAACAGAGAAAAGATCTAGATACCTAAAGTTGCCTAGCCAAACAGTAATTTCCGTTTTTGAACAAAAAACATGAGAATGGAGCGCCTAGGTGGCTCAGTGGGTTAAGCCTCTGCCTTTAGCTCAGGTCATAATCTTAGGGCCCTGAGATTGAGCCCCACCTCCAGGCTCTCTGCCCAGCAGGGAGCCTGCTCCCCACTCCACCCCACCCCCACCCCCTCTGCCTGCCTCTCTGCCTACTTGTGATCTCTCTCTCTGTCACATAAATAAATAAAATCTTTAAAAACAAAACAAAACGGGGGGTGGGGGGAAGAGGGGTTGGGTGAGGGTGGTGGGGTTACATCATATGTTTAAATAAAGCTTAAATAAAGTAAAAAAAAAAAAAAACATGAGAAGACACACCCAAATGCCAATAAAGGGTTCAACCACCTAATTATTTTAAATACACTTTAAAGATGTAATAATACAAAATACTTCAAGTAATTTTTATGTAAGATGTTTACATATGTAATATCATACTGGAATGATCTTAATAAGACAACTTTTTACAGAACTTTTTAAAATTATCAGTTTCAAACTATTTGAGAATGGAATAACAATTATTTTGAGCTTAGAAACTTGTAGAAACAAAGATATTTCTTGATAATATTTAAAAGGCACAAAATAAATGCCATTTTAAATGATAGTTATATTTTGAGAAAGATATGTAATAAAGGTTTTCTTTTTTTCTTTTTTTAACCAAACTAGCTAATAAAGGTTTTCTAACTAGAGAAAATAGAAATGCTTCCTAGGAAAAGAAAATAAATCCTTCTCTTTCCCAAGGAAAAACTTTCTTTTCCATTGTAAATATGCATTTCTCTTTTTTTGAAGGAAATAGGTAAGTTTAAAAAAAAAACTTTGGACTTAATTTTTTATGCAGTAAACGACTGATCTTGATCAAACAGCTTACATAATTATTTTCTTTAATATTAACTCTGTTTTTCCTTACAGAATGCCTTATACACAGTGGACAAATATTTGATATTTGGTGAAAAAAAATCAGTCACTCTTGTTTCAGTTGCAAGCTGGTCACATTTTATACATCTTTCATACAGAATATATTAATGCAATATTTGCCTCAGCCTTCTTGTGCCCTACTGACTTTCAATTTCTCAATAGCGCTGCCTGAGTGAATTGTCAATGATCATTTAATCAGTGTACCATTCATTTGAAAGCAATGTTTGAAAATTACTTTGTATACTTACATTCTTTATTTAAAGAGTTATACTTTAAGGGTGATAAAACCCACATCCAGAAGTATATATTACAAAGCTAATAACCAAATAGCATATCCAGTTTTGAAGCAGACTGGCTAATGTCAACATGAGATTACAGAATCTGCCCATCTCTTACCTAAAGAAAACAGTGAAAAACAATGGCAAAAGTAAAGGCTTAAGAAATTTAGGGGGGGGACGCCTGGGTGGCTCAGTTGGTTAAGCGGCTGCCTTCGGCTCAGGTCATGATCCCAGGATCGAGTCCCACATCGGGCTCCTTGCTTGGCGAGGAGCCTGCTTCTCCCTCTGCCTCTGCCTGTCACTCTGTCTGCCTGTGCTCACTCTCTCTCTCTCTCTAACAAATAAATAAAAATAAAATCTTTAAAAAAAAAAAAAAAGAAATTTAGGGGGAATGAGGACCAAAAATTCAGAATAGAAAAGAAGCTTTCATTTGGAATCAGGGCCCTAAGATTATCCCTGCAGCAAATATCTGAAAAGCTATCTACCTATCCACAAAGTAAGAATGACAAACTTGGGATGATTTCATTCACTGATGACCTATGTTAGGAGTGTCCTGGCAAGAATGACCAGAAAAAGGAATAAGGAGAAAAATGAATCATGTTTCCAATTATCCCAGCCTGTATTGCCACTGTAGTGCTTCTAGAGCTCGAGGGCCCCAAACTGAAGCTGAGATAGTTTTATCTTCCTGAAAAGTTGTTTCAAAGGTTGCTGGAAATTTCAGATTCAGGCCTTTTCTTTCTTTTCCTGAACCATCCTTTTATATACCATTTTTTCCATATAATTTAAATATAGATTCCAGAAATGCATGAGATTTAACCAATAAGGTACTTACATTCACATTGTATGACATCTAAGTTAAATTGCTGAACAGCTCCCATGCTTATCTGTTTTAACTCACTGTCCAACAGCATCTGCATTAAGGATGTTGACAGATGCTGGCAGGCTGACATACAAGCAGTCTGGGCAACTTTCCCCTGTTTAAAACAAATATTAAAACCAAAATATAAATAAACATATAAGCAAACACAGAAATATACCATAAAGTATCAGAAAAATTATATACTGACATTCTTTTTGTTGCCTTTCTGGGGGTACAACAGTGATTACTGGCCTCTCTATTTCTGTATTCTTTTTTTTTTTTTTAAGATTTTATTTATTTATTTGACAGACAGAAATCACAAGTAGGCAGAGAGGCAGGCACAGAGAGAGGGAGAGGCAGGCTCCCCGCCGAGCAGAGAGCCCGATGCGGGGCTCGATCCCAGGACCCTGGGATCATGATCTGAGCCGAAGGCAGAGGCTTTAACCCACCTGGCCACCCAGGCGCCCCTCTATTTCTGTATTCTAAGCAGCTATGCATTTTAGCATAAGAATTAAAATCATATTCTTGTTTACTTGTCCTTCTCAAGACATAAATATTATTAAAGTTCTAACTTCACCCAGGAAAATTAAAAGACAAGTAAAAAACCCATGATTTACTATGTTAGATCTCTTGAAATGTCTTGAGTATTTTTAAAATGCACATTAAAATATGGCATTTATGACAAAATAATTATACTGACAGAACATATTATTCATGTAATGTTCTTTAAGCTCTGCTTTGTATAATTAACCAAGCCAGAATAAAGCAAGTTAATAGACAATTTTTTATTTAAACTGTACGTAAAATTAAAAATATACTTTGAATCATAGGTCCTTCTAATCAGAACATCAGTTTGCAGCATAGCTTCAATTAGCTGGGGGGGAGGGGCTTACCTACCAATATGATTTCAAAATCATCTACAGATCTACATTTGGTTTTTAAATCACCTGGTAATTCAGAAGTATGGGTTAAATAAATTATAAATACTTGTAGCTTTCTTTCACTATATATTATTATAAAATATTTTCTACTATCATAAGCTCCTAAAAACTACATAAATTTTCACTGATAGCCTTAGGGCTATATTTTCTTAAAAATGATAAAAATTTTAAGTTTTCATGTTTAGCTTCCAAATTACAATGTCACTTTTAGTAAAAAACTGTTTCTGGGGCATGTGGGTGGCTCAGTGGGTTAAGCCTTTGCCTTCGGCTCAGGTCATGGTCTCAGGGTCCTGGGATCGAGCCCCGCATCAGGCTCTCTGCTCAGCAGGGAGCCTGCTTCCCCCTCTCTCTCTGCCTACTTGTGATCTCTCTCTCTCTGTCAAATAACTAAATAAAAAGTCTTTAAAAAAAAAAAAAAAGAAAAAACCTGTTTCTTTAAACAGCTTTTGTATCCCAATTAAAAGTTTAAAATATTGGGACGCCTGGGTGGCTCAGTTGGTTAAGCAGTTGCCTTCGGCTCAGGTCATGATCCCAGCGTCCTGGGATCGAGTCCCATATCGGGCTCCTTGCTCAGCAGGGAGCCTGCTTCTCCCTCTGCCTCTGCCTGCCTCTCTGCCTGTGCTCGCTCTCTCTCTCTCTCTAATAAATAAATAAAATCTTTAAAAAAAAGTTTAAAATATTATAGACTCTTTCATGTATAGTTTTCCCATGTAATATGCTCCTACTCTTGCTCTCTTCAACCACAATTATGTGATTTGGTGGTGGACTGACTCCTGTGATAGGACTCAAACATCTATGAAAATGGTCAGAAATAATGACTTTTGGAAAATGCATCATGTTTTGCCTCATTTGCTTAATAAATATTTATTCAGTGCTATTTGATAATTATGTTTTTATTACTTTCACAAAGGCCAATAAAGCTACAAAATCATAAAAAAAAATCTAAACATAAATGTTTCTTTAAATTGGTACAGAAATGTTTACAGAGTTGATCTGTTAGATGAAAACATAAATATGTTTTTAAGATGTTTATTAGAACATTTGTTCATTAAACTACACATTTAAAATGAGACTAGAAATGAAGCAGCTTTTATGAATGTCTTTAGCATTTAGACCTCAGCAGTGAAAAGCTGTATCTGAAATGGAATCTCAATTTCTTAATCAAAAACTTTAGAGATAAAAGCCAATGCAAACAATATATTTGACAGATACTGATGAACTGCCAAAAAAGAATGTAACAAACAATGCAAAACCCAGCATGCTTCAAGATCCCCCACACCCAAAAGGAATTAGTCTTGGAGACATGCAGCTCCATTCCCCAAGCACCATAATATCAATATGAATGGGAGGGGGACAAAAACATAGAAAAAGGAGAAATCAGTGGCATGTAATTTAATTACAATGTAATAGGCTTGAGAATACTTAATGGAAATGTAATTTTGACCTAATGGAACAACTACTGCATTTTAGCTTCATGTACCTCTCCATCCAATCAGCTCCATGTCCTACTTATGCTGCCCTGGTAATATACCAACTGTAAAACAGATTAATAAATTGCTCCCTAAAATTACTATTATATTCATTTCATAAGTAAACACACTGCACAATGTAAGTGGTATAATTTTAAGGTGACCTTTAAATTCAACATGGGTTCAAATGCTACAAATCACTATATAATAGCAGTACTGGAGCCAAAAATGATGGTAAGAGTACAGAAATACGGGCTATTCCATAAACTTAGTGGAAATAGGTAATGAAAACACACACACACACACACACACACACACACACACACACGTGTGCTGCGAATTTAGTTTTTTGTTTAAACAACATATGTGATAATAAAACCCTAATACCAAATTTCTTCTGATTATGCATATTAAATACAGGCTTATTGTTCTCAAAGATATAAGATTAAAATATCTGTAAAATATTTTATAAACCTTCAAATGAAATAAATTCTTTCTATAGCCCAATATTAAAGTTAGTATGAAAGGTCTGGATTCTTTAAATATTTAAAAAGTTATATTCTGTAAGATAATACATTTTTAACATGTTTACTTCCTAACTATAAAACGTGCACAAATATCCTTAAATCCATCTATCACTTACATTTAGAGAGAAAATGTTTAATGTTCCGAATACTTGCATGCCCAATTTGGCAATTCATTTCTCATGCCTGGAGCCCTTGGTACACTTTGGTATAACCAAAAGACCCCTTTCCGAACATTTTTATTGCTAATACCATGGACATTCTTAATAATATCATTTTCTAGAACACAAATAACCTAAGTACGTTTGCAATTATCTATTTTAACAAACAAAACTGAAATAATTCAGAAATTTCAAGCACCTAGAAATTTCTGCAGCCCTCATCTGAAAAATTAATTGCAACTACTATTAACATTTTCCTTCTCTTTAACACAAAGTTCAATAAATAAATAAAAACACCTGCCAAACTTTTAAAGGTAACTACTTTACCCTCCTCTAACATTTTGCTGAAAAACAACTTGCAAAGAGAGAAAATCCTTAGACAAACTTCTTAGATTTCAAAGGAACTTGTAAAAGAGAATCTGCTGACATATTAGATCCTTTTTGCATTACCCAAAAGCTTTTCTTCTAAGAACAATTGTGGTAAGGAGACATTTGGCTCCTAGGAAATTCCCAAAGGGTCAACCATATGCATCCTTCCATGGCACCTTCACAGCGCTGCTTTCTAGATCCATGTCTCAAAAGCAGCTTTCATCATTTACTTGTGTGTCAGTCAATATGATTTATGGACTGCATTCAACAAAGTCAAAGCATATAGAATGAGAAATATGACTACAATCTGCTAATTTGTTTTGTATTGAGCCACTTAAGAGTCAAAGACCTGATGTCAGACTAAGACCAGCAACACAATTAACCAGTCGGTGACAGATTCATCCATCCTCCCTGCCAGGCTGTGCCAATCAAAGACAGCATGAGGCGACATTTGGTGAAATCAGTAAGAAAACTCATTCTCTAAGCAACCTATGTGAAACCTTGATTGACACTTTTTGAATTTATTTTGTGGAACACAGCCACTCTTTACCCAATAGTCCCTCACTGCAAGCTGTGAAATAAGGCTTTTAATGCCAATCACAGGAACAATAAACCACAAACCACCAACCCTCAGTTTAAAAGGAAATCAAGAAAACACATCTGTTTGTATGTCAAGCCAAATTTCTAAAATAATTTACTATTACAGATTAGACTAAAGATATTCCCTCTTTCCTTTGAAACACCACAAAATGACATGGTAACAAAAATACAACAGATTTTATTAGATTATGGCTCAAAACTGTTTTGAGTAATGTTTTGATGGATCTACTCTAATAATAGGAGAAATGTAGAACACTTAAAAACTAATTTGATACATTTAAATTTTCATTTGAAGTTTTCATTTCTGTCTCACCATTCTCTTATTTCAAAGATCTAATAAAAAAAGAAAGGTTTGATTTCAACAGTAATTATTTGAAAGCATTTTTCAATGCTGCTTTCATTCTCTCTCAACTACATTTAACATAAAAATGTGCTCTTGAAATCACAACCATTCTTTCTGTACTGGTCTCCCTTCCTTAATGATCCCAGGAGAATCCATTTTACTTTTTTATATTCCCACAAAAGGCTAACTTTGCACAATAAACTACTTTTTTTTTTTAAGTAAAAAAGAAATATATAGACTCAGAAATATTGTGCATTGCATTTATTATTCTTTAAATTGATAACAGATTTTGTTTTAAAAGGTTATGTAACTCCTGTCAAAAAAATCTGGAAAACTGAAATAAAATCACAGTCAATTTTTGAATATTAAATCCAACACTAACAAGAAAACTTATTATTTCTGATTCTATATGTCATTTTACAATTATTTAAGTTATTAACTTTTAAGTAACTTAAGGCAGTAAAATATCACCATATTATTCAAACTCACTGCCTCTCAGTTTGCTGCATAAATTTTACTTGAGAATATGAAATAGTCTTTTTAAAGGAAACGCAAAAGAAAAAGGGAAGCACTGATGGTCAGTGTCCTAAAGACCCATAAAGTATATAGCCTTTCCTTAAAAGAGGTAATATACCTTTAAAAAAAAAAAAAAGAGGTAGTATACCAACTAAAAGAGTGAGGTCTTTCATCAAATGTGAAGTAAACACTAAAATTAGAAATAAATTCGTAATTGAAATATGAAAAAAGATGTCTAGTTGATAAGTAGGTATTTTAACTTAAGAAATTTATTATTCTTCCTTCTATTTTACATAAAAACCACTAATCCAAAGTTTTATTATGCAAAACTACATCCTGCTCTTATGTAAAGAACGCTCTTAAATAAATCAGGAAAAACATCTAAAACATTAATATAAAACATGAAAATTTCCTCAAGATGACTTCACAAATGCACAAAGATTCTTCTATCTAGTAAAATAGGCAGACTGCTGCAGCACTGACCTATATAACAAGGACATGTCTCAGATTCCCAATGTACAGAATGGATGAGTTATAAAGGTTAAAGTATCAAGATGAATTCCTTCAGTGAGTTTTAATAATAACTTTAACACTATCTTGAAGACAGATTTTTGAAATTATGCCAAAAACACTCACAGGTCTATCAAAATTTACTCAACTCTAAACACTTCCAACATTCTCCAAAATACTTTTTTCATACTTCTATACTCCTCTCATACTCTTTCTGTCCCCACCTAAAGTAGCTTTAGCCCTAAAAGAGGTGGCTACAATATCAATTAACCATAGTCCCCACAATGAAGTATGAATTCGCATTCTCCCCTTTCAGGCTTTTCTCCTAACAATTCCCAATCATAAAGGATATGAGACAATAACATAAATGCATACTCTCAGGGACACAGACACAAACACACACATTAAAAAGAACACAACTATCTTAAAGTTGGGGGGGGGCGGTTTTCTCCAAACTGAGAAAATTTAGGATAGCTGCAATGGCAATTTCTCTTTCACTCAGAATTCCCTTATCCCAACCACTGGGCTCATCAAATTTTGGGGCCTTTTTATTTTTTTTTAATCTTTTTTATCCAAACTTTTATCCACACTTTAATATTCAGGATTTTAGCTTTCTGCAAGTATCACTGTTGATGTCATGGCAACTCCATGCTATTTTATCATTCTACCTTTAATAGGTGGAAGGAAAACGCAAGGAGAAGCAGACCAATAAAAGCAATAAAAATTGCTTCCAAGCAATTGATAATATCAGAACTCAAGACAAAAATGGTGAAAGCTGCATGTACTTTTGCCCAGACTGGCAAGAAGAGGAAGCTAGTTTATGATGTGTGGGAGCTGACAGGGATTATTCCTAACTCTTAATTATACTTGATAAAAGCAAATTGGGCAGTTAGGCATATGTTTAGGTAGGGAAGCAATAAAATATT
Organism: Taxidea taxus jeffersonii; assembly: GCA_003697995.1. Taxonomy (NCBI): domain Eukaryota; kingdom Metazoa; phylum Chordata; class Mammalia; order Carnivora; family Mustelidae; genus Taxidea; species Taxidea taxus. The sequence continues at coordinate 38,854 of ML110066.1, read as the reverse complement.
AAGGCTCTATAACTCTTCTCACTTGGCAATTGTAAGAAAAGCAAGGGAAGTTAAAGATGAGCTGTAGGGGTGCCTGGGTGGCTCAGTGGGTTGGGTCTCTACCTTCGGCTCGGGTCATGATCTCAGGGTCCTGGGATCAAGCCTCGCATCGGGCTCTCTGCTCAGTGCAGAGCCTGTTTCCCCCCCCTCCTCTCTCTGCCTGCCTCTCTGCCTACTTGTGATTTCTCTTTCTCTGTCAAGTAAATACATAAAATCTTTAAAGAAAGAAAAAAAATGAGCTGTAATTTTCCCTGTGGTGACTCAGTACTATGACTAAGACACAGACTTAAGAGCAAAACACTGGGGGCGCCTGGGTAGCTCAGTGGGTTAAAGCCTATGCCTTCGGCTCAGGTCATGATCCCAGGGTCCTGGGATTGAGCCCCGCATCGGGCTCTCTGCTCAGTAGGGAGCCTGCTTCCCCTCCTCTCTCTGCCTGCCTCTCTGCCTACTTGTGATCTGTCAAATAAATTTTAAAAACTAAAAAAAAAAAGACCAAAACACTGGAACATCCCAGGAACTGTTCTAAAAGCAACAGCTCTGTAACAGCAGAGTCATATTCTCATTTCTTTACATAAGCATCTGGATCAGAGTATCAGGGCTATTTAATCATAAAATGTACTAAAGTTTGCAATTCCAGTACAATTTAAAGTTTACAAAGAATCTTCCAGAATTACTAATATGCTAGACAATATAAGTAGTTTCCACATGATCACTAGTGAAATGGATGTCACTTGAGCCAACTCTTATTAATATATGTAGCTAAAAAGCTGACATATCATAAATTCAGCCATATACATACAAGTATAATGCAGTGCAGACCTTTGCCATTCAAGGATTTAAATTTAGATTTTGAACTTTCAAGAATCTCAAAGTCCAGTACAAGTAGGGCTTCATCTGCTCAGGCAAACATCTGAATAACATGCTCTGTGAAATGGGTATCAGCAGGTACCATTCAAGAGCCTGAATGCAAAGTCCCAATCTCCCAACTCAAAGTGGCTTTGCTGTCTTCTGTTAGTTGACATGGATAAAATAACTCTTCTTAAGGTCTATACTTTTCAGTTACATTTCATAGCATTTTCTGAAAGAAATTACATGGCATAGCCATATTCTCAAATTTGAAAGTGCTCAAAGTTTTGGGGTATACTCACCCAGAATGTCAAGGGCCTTCTGAACAAGTTATTTCACAGGTCTATCCTAGACTGTGGGAATGGGATTAGGGTAGGTATTTTTAGATTCATTTCTAGTTGAGAACTTTTAGATTCACTTCCAGTTGAGAAGTGAGATTTTTAAAAGAATAAGGGAAATGTATCAAGTGGAGGGAGGATATATATTAAAATAAGATGAAACCTATACAAAGCAGGAGGGAGTGATCAAGGCAAGTTATCTAATTATTATTTTTCTTCCTAGAGACAATTTGCAAATGACATTCAACAATACTCTGAGGGCGAAGAGTAAGTCCTTACAGACATCTATAGTAGGCCTTTGCCAACTGCTCCCTTCTTGTCTCCAAAGAATTGACAAAGGCTTTTAACCTCAGTGCTACCATTTAACACACTGATTTTCATAAGTAAAAGATCTAAAAGAACATTACAGCTTTCCTACAATGCCTAAAGTCTCCTGAATGAAAGAAAAGGAAGGGATTAAAATGTTGCTCATCTTCTGAATTCATTCCCTCTATGTGATATTTGTCTGAACATGCTCCTTTGGTGGGATATCCCCAAGTCCAGTCTCCTTAGCTTTCATATTATAGCACCTTACATAAGTTTTTTATAAATATATATCAGCACCTTGGCCTGCTGAATTTTGTTATCTCTGACCTGCAAACATACTGTAAATATAAATGCACCAAGGCTGTGCCACCTCTCCCATGAGCTCTTTCCTCACTCTTTTCCATTCCTGTTAGGCTCCATACTGGGAAGAAAAAAAGAAAAACAGGCTCTTTGGCATCACTGGATAGGTACTTGGACAGGAAATTTCCAGCTCCATTTTCCCCCAACAATCTCCCATCTTTCTCTTCAGGGGATCTGACTTCCTTTTTTCCTGTCTTTATCTGCTCACAATAAAACATAACTCAAACTAGAACAATCTCTTATCCACATATTTTAGTCCCTTTCCTTCTTCCCCAATTTCAGCTTTTTTCCATTTAACTTTGGGGGGAAACTATCTTTTATATTTTTCTTTCCATTGTGGAATCCAGGTTAAAGGGGAAGATACCACTTGCATTCCTAGAACTTTACCATTCCTACCTGCAAAAACTCAATTAACTTTGTAAACATGAATTCTCTGTTGCCACCTGCTAGTAAAACTGTCAGATATTGCATTTTCATTTGTTTGTGGTACTAACTCTTCCTGTTTCAGAATGGCACTTTGCTCATAAACACAGCAACAATGATCTAGTCTATTTCACTGATAGCTGTTAAAGAGTAAAGTTACAGGATATTTGTAAGTGTGCATATAGTATGCATGTACATACATATACATATAGTCCAAGGACTGATAATAATCCATTCTAATTATTTTCATTTATATCTCTCCCTGATCTGTTACTTATTGACCAGGTCTTAGAGTTCTCTCCTAATCCTCTAGCTTTCTACTAAATCTCTCATCCTGTTTCATTCTAAACTAAAAGAAGATTTCTGTTACTACTTCTTCCAATTATGGTCTCAACCAAAATGCTGTTTTCCACAACCTTTGACAGTAGGGAAATATTAAAGTGTGCTATGCTACATACACACATAAGACTTACAACTTAATGCAAGTAAATCTCTCACTAAGATTAGTCAGCATCAACTTAATAAATACTTAAAAGGACTAAAGTTATAAAATTTCACTGTTTATTTCCAACTAAAAAGCAACATTCTTTTTTCTTTATTTTTTTTGCAATTAACTTAGAGTAGTGAAAATCACTTAACTTTTTAAATACATTAACAAAAAGCTTAAGAAAAATATAGGGGTGACTGCCTGGCTTAGTCAGTGGAGTGTGTAACTCTCAATCTCAGAGTCATGAGTTCAAACCCCATGTTTGGTGTAGAGCTTACTTAAAAAATATACATATTAAAAAAAGATCAAGAAAAAATATAAATTCTCTAACAGTGGGCTTCAACTATTTTCAACTTTTTCATTTACATTCTCTCTCAAAGTTCTTTACTTCTCTCCAATGCACTGATATACTGTCAATGGTTTGTTCTTGTTGATTTTTGTGTACTTGGAATTTATAAAGTATGGAAATGGGTATCAAAAATGTCAGTAAAAATACCTCATTTATTGCCAGAGAAAGAACTATCTTACATAACTTTTTCAAAACACTGAACATTCAAGTGCCAAAGCTTTTAAAATTTCTCATGCTAATTTATACAAAACCGATTCCCAAATCTATCCCTGCCTTTATAGAGAACAGAAACAATTTGAGGGGTTTTTTGGACAGCACAATTAGTATCACTTCTGAACATGACTTCTGTATTTTGAACATATATATGATCATCTGCAGGAAACCTGTTAGAAAGCTTAACTGAATACTTAAAAATTACTACAGCAAATGAAGAAAAAGTTTAAGAGAAAGCCTGAGGGTGTGTCTCTTCAATGAGACAAAGTATTTGGCCTTAGTGCTGGGAATTCACAATGGTTATTTTGGTGCTATCAGGTCTTTTATTGTGTTTAAATCACCACTTAATTTATACACGTGAAGAAAGTTGTAGTTTGAATTATTATGTCATTCTTTCATGGAGATGTGCAAGGAGATGCGCAAGGAAAGAGTAAACATACAAATTTTTCTAATTGGTACTGATGCCACATTTACTAAATAATTTTCATGCATTTTCCAAATTTTTGCCTATGAATAAGACTACAAACTTTCTCTTCAAAACTAGGAAATATTCTATACTTCACAAATAAATTTGATTCAAAAATTCTGATTTGTGCAGTATATTTTTTAAGCTCTCTACCCATAAAAGAAAATTACTTTTCTAATAGTCCATTTCTTTACCATTTCTCTCATGTTCACTTAAAAAATACTTATCAAGCAGTTCCTCTGTATAAAATATTGTTTAGGTGCTACAGAAGACACAATGAGTGGATAATAGTTTCTGACATAAGGGGATTAAATTCTAACAGCGGAAAGAAGGCAAGTCTTCAAACAGCTATAGTCTATGACAAAATATAAACAGTACTGTAAAAGTGGGACAAAGAATCCACATATGGTTAAGTGGAATTAGCAAATGTTTCATGAAGAGGTAGCATTAAAGATGCTTTTGGAAGAGAGTCAGGATTTTTACGGTTACAAATGAAGCCAAGGTAAAAAATAAGAGATCCAGAACACAATGAATTTTACACTTAGAATGCCCATGTTGAATAATGGTCAGCAATGTATCTGGAAAGAGGCTGAGATAATTTCTTTTCACTAGCCTGTGAAATTTTCACTTTAGATGAGCAAGAGACTGTGAAGCTTTTCAAAAGGGAAATATGATTTGACTGTGCGCTAGAAAGAATAATCTCGCACTGGTATGTATGATGAACTGAAATGAGGAGACACTACTGGCAGAAGCTAATTAGAAAACAATTATAATAACAAAAATCTGAATTTCAGTAATAGGAACAGAAAGATTAGTAACATTTAAATTTCAAATGCTACATGAGACTTTTTTAAGGTAAGAACCTGTAATATTGCACATTCAGAAAAAATTTGAGTTCTTATTCTGGTCTTCAAGAGCTCACAACTGGAGCTGGAATGGAGCAACAAACACAGTAAAATGCAAAACATGATGAAGTCATGAAAAAAAAGGTAAAAGCTAAGGCAATTCAGGAGAGCAATACTGGGTTTGAGTGAAAAAGAAAAATCTGCATTACGTCATGAATCATACTGGCTTATGCAACAAGGTGGATTTCTACAAGCGGAGTTTGGGTTCAGATCGGGAAAGAAAAGGCACTCAGTGAAAGCATAAATAGTCTTAAAAGCAAGTAATAATAATAACTAATATTTTTGAGGGTTTATTATATACCAAACACTTTTCTAAATATTTTATGTATACTACCTCATTTAACCCTCACAAAATTCTATAGGCCATAAACTCTTATTGACCCTTATTTTACAGATGAGGAAAATATCTGCAAATTGTGCCATGTCATGCATGAGGTGACCAGAGAGTTTTCTCGAAGCACTACACTCACCACAAATACACTATAATCCTAACTTTTTCACAATCAAGTCCCAGAGAATCCTGACTGCTCCACTAAAATAAGGACTATTACCTTCAAATGTAGGTTTCCACAAAACTACAATCATATTAAAAATATTGCCCAATTAGGATTTACTATAGGTAACTAAGCAGAGAAAAATAAGCCTGCAGGAAGTTCACTATTATCTGATTCACATGCTAGCTTTGGCTTGTATTTACTTACTGACATGGCTGCATGATCACTGCTGTTAGTCTGTGAAGGAAGTCAGTCAGGCAATCAAATCAAAAAGGAAAATGTATTCCAGTAGCTGTAGAAGCAGGGTTTAAAGTAGCAAAATACACTATAAAACAGCAAGCTGGCTCTGTGTGTTTGCTATCATTTGAAGTCATTAATTTACAACGTACATGTGACCATCATTTTATTTTGGAGATTTGTATGTTAATTTTCACATCCACACCAATCAGATAAATCCTCCTCCAAACTCTGTTTTCCTAATCAAGTAGTTTAAAATACCGAGAACTTTTGCAGTCAGTAAAGGTTTGCTGAGCCAGCAAATTTAGAAAACACCAACTCTTTTACAGGGTTCTTTGCTATAGAGCAAATACTGTTCTCAAGTTTTAATAAAAAAATACAGATTTCTAAGCTCTGGAAATTTTAATTCAGTTAGATCTGGAGCCAAGCACTGGAATCGGGATTGTTAATAAGTATCTCTTCCCGCAAATGATTTTATTTTTTAAGATTTTATTTATTTGACAAAGAGAGACACAGTGAGAGAGGGAGCACAAGCAGTGGGAAAAGGAGAGAGAGAAGAAGGCCTCCTGACAAGCAGGGAGCCCGATGCAGGGCTCGAACCCAGGACCACGGGATCATGACCTGAACCAAAGGCAGACACTTAAGGACTGAGCCACCCAGGCACCACTCCCAGCAAATGATTTTAATATAAAAAGAAATAAAATGTCTATTTTATTTTAAGATTTTATTTATTTATTTGACAGAGAGAGACACAGCGAGAGAGGGAACACAAGTGGGAGAGGGAGAAGCAGTCTTCCCAGGGAGCAGGAAGTGCAATATGGGGCTCAATCCCAGGACCCAAGGATAATGACCTGAGCTGAAGGCAGATGCTTAAAGACTAAGCCATCCAGGCGCCCCTAAAATGTCTATTTCTTTACAAATTAAAAACTGTTATGATTCTGAAGATGCCAGAAAGGATAAGCCACTATGTTTCCACATAATCTGCCACTATAGTTTAAAAGAAAATAGCTTAAAAGAAAGATGGCATGTTAAATTATCTTATAATTTTAAAAAAAGTAAATAATCTTATAATTAATTACTTAAATGTATTTTCTTCCCCAAAAAGTGAATAACAAGTCAAAGCAAAAAAACAAATCACTGGTCTCAATTTAAATACATATATGCGGGACGCCTGGGTGGCTCAGTTGGTTAAGCAGCTGCCTTCGGCTCAGGTCATGATCCCAGCATCCTGGGATGGAGTCCCACATCGGGCTCCTTGCTTGGCAGGGAGCCTGCTTCGCCCTCTGCCTCTGCCTGCCACTCTGTCTCCCTGTGCTCACTCTCTCTAACAAATAAATAAAATCTTTAATAAATAAATAAATAAATACGTATGTGCTCCTGCTGAAGTTCCATACTAAATATATAGTACGAGCTTATTCCTTTAAAATATTAAGGATTAAATTAATTAAATATTAATTCATTAAAATAATAAAGATTAATAAAGTTAAACTAAAATAGCCTGAAAATACTGTTAAATTTTTTTTTGAAGATTTTTATTTATTTATTTATTTGACAGAGATCACAAGTAGGCGGAGAGACAGGCAGAGAGAGAGGAGGAAGCAGGCTCCCCACTGAGCAGAGGGCCCGATGCGGGGCTCGATACCAGGACCCTGGGACCATGACCTGAGCCAAAGGCAGAGGCTTTAAACCAGTGAGCCACCCAGGCGCCCCAATACTGTTTAATTTCTTAAAAGTTATCTAATCTACTTTTCAAATTCTGATAATAAACTATATAATATTTAAGCACTATTTTTTAAAGAAAAAGATAGTTATCTGAAACATGAATTTAACCATATTATATTATTAGATCAATCAATCAATCAATCAATCAATTTATTAGTGGCAGCTGAACATCTGGTATAACATACTGGTGCCCCTCTGTGTGGGAGGCTGTCTTCTTACCAAACACACAATGAGTAAAAAAAACAAAAAAAAACAAAAAAAAACCCACAAGCAGGAATAGAGGAATAGCCAGCCTGATCATCTTAATTAACCCTAGTAAACAGGGGGCTGGCAATGAGTTAACCAGACAATTCTCTCTTCTGGAAGACTGGATTAGACTCCAAATAATCTACAACTCCTCTCTAGATTTAACTTCCAATAAAAGTCGATAAAAGTCAGGCAACAACATTTAACATGAACACCATGCAAGTCATAGGACTTGGTATGCTTTCATCATAGTTCACATCATACCATTTTTATGATGGCATGATAGATCAATGTGATTCATTACCATTATATGTTTTTAAAATTAATATCCAAATAAGGAAAACCAATTTGTAAGCATATATTATGGTTATGTTTTCACTAGATAAGCACTAAAGTGCATTCAAAGCTGCCTGTGCCATGATTTTAAAACTACAATATTTATTTTTCATACTATTCGTTCTGGTGTCACATGAAAGAGAGGGTGATTAAAACCACTGATTATACAGTTGACTATTAAAATTCTCCTTTACAATTTTTAGTCAAGTAAAAGGACATGTAAACCCATATACTTAACTCAGAAAAAAGTTTGAACCAAAGAATAAAGAACATAAAAGGGTAAAGCTAAAAGAGAAAATAAGGTGCCAGAATAAATTTATGTTAGGTTGGGACTTTACATCTGTATGAAATAATGCTGCTGAGAAACATAATATTATATATAAGGACCTTAGAAATGACCTAATCCAATCATTTTACTTCAAAGAGAAGGAAGAAGGTTGTTCAGAATCAAGATGGTAGACTAAGTTAATGTTTTTTCTCCACATTCACCCTGAGATACAAGTGAAATCAAAAGCACAGAATTACAGAAAGGAATAAATTTTTAATAGCAGAGAAAATAATTTCTGGAAGACAGAAAGCACATGAAACAGAGACGAGAAAGACACTGACCATTATTTGCTAACAGGGAACTACATTGGAGCTGAGAGCCAGCTGTGTATCAGAGGTCCAGAGATGGCAGGTGTGAAAGGGGACAGAAATGAGAAATAGGAGGGAAAAATAGGGAAGATAACTGAAGATTTCTTGAACAACTATGTCAACGATCCCTTAACTAGAAAGCACAGGCCAATTTCCATAATGAAAGAACATTTAGGGGAGAGCTGAAGGCTTCTGGTTATAGGCAGAATGAAAGAGGGAGAGAAGGAGGAAGAGAGAGAAAAATAGTTCTGCTCATTCTGGCATGGTGTAGTGATAATGGAAAGAGAGGCAGAGAAAGCTACATAATTTACAAAGCTCAGTGCAAAAGGTAAATGTGGGGCCTTTTGTTCAAAAATTATTAAGAACTGCAAAAAAACAACAGCTGAGCACCAAATCACATGCAGGAACCTTCTAAACTCAAGATCCCATGTAACTGCAAAGGTCACACATACATGAAGTTGGTCCTGAAGAGAGGAAGCCATAATCTCATGGTTAGCTCCACACCTGCTCACTATAAGGGGAAGAATCCTAGGCAAAATGACCCCCAGTTCTTAAAACACTCCCAATCAATTCCTACCCAGGAGAAAAGTTCACCAAAAAACAGGGTATTTACACAGTAGTAAACTACTACCAGTTCTCCAGGCCTTCTTTGTCAAAAGAGAATGAGCAAAATAAAGAAACAAACAAACAAAAAACCTATTTGAGGGTAACACAGATAATCAAAGAAACTGAAAATACCTATCAAAAACAAACAAACAAACAAACAAACCCCGGGGTGCCTGGGTGGCTCAGTGGGTTAAAGCCTCTGCCTTCTGCTCAGGTCATGGTCCCAAGGTCCTGGGATTGAGCCCCGCATCGGGCTCTCTGCTCAGCGGGGAGCCTGCTTCCTCCTCTCGCTCTCTCTGCCTACTGATCTCTGTCTGTCAAATAAATAAATAAATAAATCTTAAAAAAAAAACAAACCCTCTAACATTCAGGAAGATGTGAAAGGTAATACGTCCATTTTTTTTTTAAAAGAACATTACTCTATGACAAAAAAAAAACACTTAAAAACAGAAGTGGTTAATGAGAAATTAAGAATTAACAAAATAGGGATGCCTGGGTGGCTCAGTTGGTTGAGCGGCTGCCTTCGGCTCAGGTCATGATCCCAGCGTCCTGGGATCGAGTCCCACATCGGGCTCCTTGCTCAGCAGGGAACCTGCTTCTCCCTCTGCCTCTGCCTGCCACTTTGTCTGCCTGTGCTCACTCCTGTTCTCTGTCTGACATAAATAAATAAAAATCTTTAAAAAAAAAAAAAGAATTAACAAAATATTTTACAGAAGGACTAAAAAATAAAATTGGGAAAATCTCCCAAAACATAGAACAAAAAAAGATAAGAGGTATGAAATGAAGGAGAGGATTAAAGACATAAAGAATCAATCTGAGAACTCAAACATCTAACAAAATGAGTCCAGGAAAGAGAGAAGAAATGTAGGGAACAAAATTATCTAAAAAATAATAGAATTTCCCTGCACTGAATAAGGATACAAAATTTTTAAAAGGGGTCACTGAGTAAAGAGTTAAGTGAATTAAATAAAAGCTCACACTTTCACACATTCCCATGACATTTCAGAATATTAAGGATTAAAGAACATATCCTAAAACCTGAATGCCAAAAAACAATGGAGAATGCCATAAAAATTATCAGGGAAAAAGCTAGTCAAACTAAAATTATACAACCAGCTAAACTATCAAACATGAGGACAGGAGACACTCTATGATATGCAAGGATTTAAACAGGAGGAAGTTATTGAGAAAATTTAGCAAAACCAACCAGTGGAACAATAAAAACATGCAGAATCCAGGAAACAGTTCCCCACCCCGAGAGCAGAGAAGGAAAAATGCCAGGTTAACAGCTACACAGCAATTCTAGCAATTCTAGAATTGGTATGAATTAGAAACAAAGACCTCAGTAGTTGTCAAATGACAGTAGATGAAGAACTAATAAAGTGCAGGGTTGGGAAGCTCATATCTTTGTCTTACATGGAATTAAGATATTGACTAAAGTAGAAGGAACAAGAAAATTGGAATACAAATATTTTATATAAAGAATAAATAATAAAACATAATGTAACAATCAATGGGAGAAATAGGGGAAAAGAGATGTTGCTATGCATGCTTTTCTTTCATTGTAGGGAATCTCTAGTCTCTATTTTTAAAAAATATTTTATTTATTTATTTGACAGACAGAGACCACAAGTAGGCAGGGGGCAGGCAGAGAGAGAGAGAGAGGAGGAAGCAGGTACCCCGCTAAGCAGAGAGCCCGATGCGGGGCTCAATCCCAGGACCCTGGGATCATGACCTGAGCCGAAGGCAGAGGCCTTAACCCACTGAGCCACCCAGGAGCCCCTCTAGTCTCTATTTTTAAAGGTAACCACCAGAATGCAAGCTGGTGTAGCCACTCTGGAAAACAGCATGGAGGTACCTCAAAAAGTTGAAAATAGAGCTACCCTACGACCCAGCAATTGCACTACTGGGTATTTACCCTAAAAATACAAATGTAGTGATCCGAAGGGGCACGCGCACCTGAATGTTTTTAGCAGCAGTGTCCACGATAGCCAAACTATGGAAAGAACCTAGATGTCTATCAACAAATGAATGGATAAAGAAGATGTGGTATATACATACAATGGAATACTATGCAACCATCAAAATAAATGAAATCTTGCCATTTGCAATGAAGTGGATGGAACTAGAGGATATTATGCTGAGCGAAATAAGTCAATCAGAGAAAGACAATTACCATAGATTTCTCTGATATGAGGAATTTGAGAGGCAGGGTGGGGAGGGTGGGGAGTTTGGGGGGTAGGGAAGGAAAAAATGAAACAAGATGGGATCGGGAGGGAGACAAACCATGAGACTCTTAAACTCACAAAACAAACTGAGAGTTGCTGGGGGGAAGAGGAGTAGGGAGAGGGTGATTGGGTTATGGACTTTGGGGAGGGTATCTGATATGGTGAATACTGTGAAAGTGTTAAGTCTGACAATTCACAGACCTGTACCCCTAGGGCAAATAATACATTATATGTTAATAAAAATAATTGAAAAAAAAAGGTAACCACAAGAAGAAATAAAAACATATGGTGAAAAACAGCAGTCTGGGAGAGTGGGAGTGGGTGTGAGGAAAGAGCAAGGAGAGGGGCACCTTCCCATCCCAAACTGTTCTGGACTATTTGACTTATTTCTATGTACATGTAATTGGAATAAAAGTAAATAAAACAAGCTTTATTTTAGGCTCTATGAAATAATATAGACATTAACAAATTAACCCAGAGTTTGAATGATTTGTCTATTTTCACAGTGCTGGTTAACTGGAAGAACCAGGCCCAGACCCCAAATCTTAAAATTTCAATACAGTGGGGGCGCCTGGGTGGCTCAGTGGGTTAAAGCCTCTGCCTTCAGCTCAGGCCATGATCTCAGGGTCCTGGGATTGAGCCCCGCCTCGGGCTCTCTGCTCGGCAGGGAGCCTGCTTCCTCCTCTCTCTCTGCCTGCCTCTCTGCCTGCTTGTGATCTCTGTCAAATAAATAAAATCTTAAAAAAAAAATTAAAAAAAAATTTCAATACAGTGCTGCATCTTCAAAAAAAATGTTTAAGAAAGGAAAAAAAAAATTTTTAAGGTAAACTCTATGCCCAATGTGGAACTTGAACTCATGACCCCAAGATCAAGAGTCACATGCTCTACATAGTAAGCCAGCCACGTGCCGTAAGGAGAAAATGACTTTTAAAGTTAGATACTGTCTGCTTCTGACCAAATCATGTATCTTCATTTGTTATTGGATATATATTTGTTTCTCACTTAAAGAAAGCATGTTTCAAAATTATATATGAAAATTAAATATGCAAATTAAAGACTTGGTGCCACCAGATACTTTTAGTAGGGAAGGAGACTATGGCTCTAAGCATTAAGAATTTACAAAGGATACTAAATTAGGCCATCAATAAAACACTTTTGCCTGGAAGCAAAAAATTAAGCCAAGGGTAAAACCCTTCAATACCTTAAAAGGAACTAGATAGGGAAATAGATACAGAATTTAAAGATCAAATGACATTTCCCTGTTTTGAAACTAGTTTTTACTATAATTTTTTATTGTACATAGACTTATTTCTTGAGTTAGCCAAAAGTAAATCATTTTTCTTTGGCAATATGATTTTAAAATCTATATCATATTTAGTGCTATGCTAATAAATGTTTAACAACCATTCTCTGGGAAAGAAGCCTTCATTCATAAGATTTGCTGATTGCCATGGTCTATGTACTCCTATCTATGGCTACCAATGTGATGTCACTGAATTAACACCTGAGAAGAAATATGCACAATAGGCCTTAATAATAATTCCCACCACTATTTTTTTTAAAGATTTTATTTATTTATTTATTTGACAGATGGAGATTACAAGTAGGCAGAGAGGCAGGTAGAGAGGCGGGGGGGGGGCAGGCTCCCTGCTGAGCAGAGAGCCCAATGCAGGGCTTGATCCCAGGACCCTGGGACCATGACCTGAGCCAAAGGCAGAGGCTTAACCCACTGAGCCACCCAGGCGCCCCTCCCACCACTATTTTAAAGCCATTTTCTCTCAGTAGGAAGGCATCTCTAATCTTGGAGTAAAAGATATGGGGAGAAATGAGTGTATTAATAGACATTCTTTGATTTTTAAAAAGATTTTATTTATTTGAGAGAGAGCACGCGAGAGTATGCGTGTGCATGAGCACAAGCAGGAGGAGGGGCTGAGAGAGAGGGAAAAGAAGACTCCCTGCTGAGAGGGTAGCCCCGCCACCAGCCACCACGCCACCAGCCACCACCGCAGGGCTTGATCCCAGGACCCCAGATCATGACCTGAGCCAAAGACAGATGCTTAACAGACTCAGCCACCCAAGTACCCCAACAGATATTCTTTTTAATAAACAGCTTTTTAGGGGCGCCTGGGTGGCTCAGTGGGTTAAAGCCTCTGCCTTCGGCTGCTTCCCCTCCTTCTCTCTCTGCCTGCTTGTGATCTCTGTCAAATAAATAAATAAAATCTTAAAAAAAAAAAAAAACAGCTTTTTAGGCATCTATTCTGTAATAAAGATTAGAATAAAGAAAGAATAAAGAAAGAATTATACCTAAAAATCACGTGTATTTTTTTTTATTATTCATCACAAGACTTCTCTTAATGCATAAAACCAAAAGTGAAGCATATTTGAAAGCAAAGGAGGGGTGCCTGGGTGACTCAGTTGGTTAAAAGGCTGCCTTCAGCTTGGGTCATGATCTCAGGGTCCTGGATCGAGCCCCATATCAGGTTCCCTACTCAGTGGAGAGTCTGCTTCTCTCTCTAACTCTGCTGCTCTCTTGCTTGCGGTTTCTCTCAAATAAATGAATTAAAAAAAAAAAAGCAAAGGAAAACATCTTTCTTGGAAGAAAAGCTGGTGCTTACAGTTCAAACAGAAACAAGATTAGTTTCTTTAACAACTCTAGAGTAATAGCAAATGTAAGCACAGAAAATTACATTATTGCTAAAAATAAAATAGAGTTCTGAGAAGGGAAGATATATGAGCAAACTGAATCATGAATATATGATGATCTTCTATTTACTTCAACTGTAAAAGACACACATATGAAGGGGCGCCTGGGTGGCTCAGTGGGTTAAAGCCTCTGCCTTCAGCTCAGGTCATGATCCCAGGGTCCTGGGATCGAGCCGCGCGTCAGGCTCTCTGCTCAGCAGGGAGCCTGTTTCCCTTCCTCTCTCTCTCTCTGTGTCAAGGAAATAAATAAAAAATCTTTAAAAAAAAAATACACATATGAAGAAATTAGAGTCATTACCATTTATACATATCCTTTAGTGGTTATAAATCAGTAAAATACCTTTATTGAAACAAACATATAGTTATTATTATTTATGAAGAAAGGAAATGTTCATTGTTCTTTTTTTTTTTTTAAGATTTTATTTATTTATTTGTTAGAGAGAGAGAGAGCAAGCACAGGCAGAGAGAGTGGTAGGCAGAGGGAGAAGCAGGCTCCCTGCTGAGCAAGGAGCCCGATGTGGGACTCCATCCCAGGAGGCTGGGATCATGACCTGAGCTGAAGGCAGCTGCTTAAAAACTGAGCCACCCAGGCGTCCCTCATTGTTCTTTCTACAAGCAGACCAGTACTGGGTCTTAAAACAGTACATTCATAGTAAAATGTTACAGAGTTCCATTTGGCAGTTTTCATGAAGAATAAATAGGTATGTTCAAATTGCTCAACAACCTCTTCTATTTACATATGCATTAAGTGGTGAGTGAATATTTAATGCTTTTAAAAATATCTTTGGTTTTAAGTTTTCTAGTAATACAAAATCTTATTTTTAAAAAAACAGAACTTATGTACAAATTAGACTTAAATTAAGTCTCATAATTATATGGAAGAAAATGACTTGAAATATGAAAGAAAATACATGCCAAAATGTTAACAGTGGTTACCCTTTAACAAGTTAAAAGGTAATTTTTATTTCTTCTAGACTTGGTTGTATTTTCTACTGTAAAGAAAAAAAATACTAGAAAAAAAAAGGGTTACACATCTGAAAGAGTAAAAACTGCTGATTTCAAGAATATTAATTTAGGGATACAAAAATATTTACTTCATGTACTAATTAATCAGTCTTTACTAGCCTCTGTTAGCCATTATAAGCAGTACACTCAAGTTACAATTATTTACATAAATATGCTTTATAAAGTGAATATCTTTCACAATTAAAGTTTTTTTAAGTTACATAATGCAAAAGTATAGAACTTAGAGCTGAATAACATCAAGCTAACAATGTAGGCATAAATACAAGAAAAAAGTAAAGCATATTAAAATGAAACTAATACTATTAAAGGCCTTAAAACAGTAACAGAGGAAGAAAGAAGAAGAAAAGACAAAACTAACATTTATTAATAGTACTTACTTTATGCCAAGCATCCTGCCAGGCAAATTTTTTACACACTATTTCAATTTATCCTATGAGAGTCCTATAGGAAAATGGATTATGCCTATTTTGCAAAAGGTAAAAGGTTCAGAGGTTAAGCAACTTGCCAGGATCCCATAACCAGTAAATTACAAATCCAAGTTTCAAGTGTAAGTTGTTCTAACTCTAGAGCCCATCCTACGCTCTCCTCACTTCAGCAACCTGGCCCCCCAAAACAATAAAAGATAAATGGGTTTTGCTTTAATTGAGTCATAAGAAGGCAAGTTCCCCTGAGGTAGATAAAATATTTAACAGGGCAGCTTAACCTTTTGGGTAATGAGGCAATACCAGTCATTACTGCAAAACTGCCTATTTAGCTCTAAGGTCAGTAGAGAGCCTGGTTTCTCTGCTAGACCAAGGGGAAATGCAGATGAATAGTATTTTAATATGGAAGCATATTAAATTACTCTACTTTTCCACCTCTTGCAGAGGCTTGCACTGGCTGAAACAGCACAAGTGAAGAGACCTCATCCAACCCTACAAGTACAAATTATCTATAGTGAATATTATTGTCGGTCTTCGAAATCCTACAGTTTTCTATTGCTACCATAATGTAGTTAAAGAGTGAAAATAACAAAGTTCTTTCCCTGGCTTCCATTAAAACCATTATGATCCATTAACTTCTATTGTTCTCATATCCTGTGAGCAGACAACAAAATTCTGTTGGTTGCATTATGACTTTTTTGGGGGGACCAATGGAACCTTTACCAGGCAACGTGATCAGCAACTGCACATCATGATTACCTGTGATTAAGAAGATACTTTTCTGCAACAGTGGCAGGAACTGACAAAAACTAAATAAGCAATGAAACTAAGAGTGGACCTTTTTTTTTTTAAGATTTTATTTATTTATATGACAGAGGTCACAAGTAGTCAGAGAGGCAGGCAGAGAGAGAGGAGGAAGCAGGCTCCCCGATAAGCAGAGAGCCCGATGCGGGGCTCGATCCCAGGACCCTGAGACTAATGACCAAGACTTGCACTATTTGAAAGAGTGGCCTTTGAGGGGTACCTGAGTAGCTCAATGGGTTAAAGCCTCTGCCTTCGGCTCAGGTCATGATCCCAGTGTCCTGGGATAGAGCCCCGAATCCCATCAGGTTCTCTGCTCAGCAGGAAGCCTGCTTCCCCCTGTCTCTCTGCCTGCCTCTCTGCCTACTTGTGATCTCTGTCTGTCAAATAAATAAATAAAATCTTTAAAAAGAAAGACAGGGACGCCTGGGTGGCTCAGTTGGTTGGGCAGCTGCCTTCGGCTCAGGTCATGATCCCAGCGTCCTAGGATCGAGTCCCGCATCGGGCTCCTTGCTCGGCAGGGAGCCTGCTTCTCCCTCTGCCTCTGCCTGCCACTCTGTCTGCCTGTGCTCGCTCGCC
>ML110066.1:0-21986 GCA_003697995.1 Taxidea taxus jeffersonii | reverse complement strand
TGATCTCTGTCTGTCAAATAAATAAATAAAATCTTTAAAAAGAAAGACAGGGACGCCTGGGTGGCTCAGTTGGTTGGGCAGCTGCCTTCGGCTCAGGTCATGATCCCAGCGTCCTAGGATCGAGTCCCGCATCGGGCTCCTTGCTCGGCAGGGAGCCTGCTTCTCCCTCTGCCTCTGCCTGCCACTCTGTCTGCCTGTGCTCGCTCGCTCTCTCTTTCTCTCTAACAAATAAATAAATAAAATCTTAAAAAAAAAAAAAAGAATAAAATAAATAAAATAAAAAGAAAGACAGAATGGCCTTTGTTCCCCCAATCCCATTGATGCTAACTCACTGCACAGACCCCGAAAAATGTCAATACTAGGATAGATGGGGAACATGGCCACTACTTAACTCTTCATATCTAAGTGGGATAGCTACTTCTGCTTAAGCTGACTGATTTGGGACTATATGTGATAAATAATCTCCTGAAACTTCTTTGAGAATTGAAGGAGTCTAGAACTGGCCTCACCCTCCATCTGGGTCCAAAGGTAACCTGAAACTAAGGAATTATTTTCAGCTTAAAACATTGAAATAGGGGGGCCCTTGGGTGGCTCAGTGGGTTAAAGCCGCTGCCTTCGGCTTGGGTCATGCTCCCAGGGTCGTGGGATCAAGCCCCACATTGGGCTCTCTGCTCTGTGGACAGCCTGCTTCCTCCTCTCTCTCTCTCTGCCTCCTTGTGATCTCTGTCGGATAAATAAATAAATAAAATCTTTAAAAAAAAAAAAGACATTGAAATAGGGGTGATTGGGTGGCTCATATCAGTTAATTTGATTTTGGCTCAGGCCATGATCTTAGAGTTGTGAGATCAAGCCCCATGTCGGGATTCTCCCTCTTCTTTGCTCTCCACCCCCCCATGCTCTCCCTCTCTAAAAAGAGACAACAAAAAACATTAAAATAAAAATGATAGCTTATATAACATACACTGCTTAGAAAAATAATACACTTAATAATACTGTCTTTGTTCTTTGCTTTAAAGAAAACAATATAGTTGAATATACAATTTCAGTGTTCAGAGAATTAATACACTAAACTACAGCATGATTGTCCATGCTAGCTAAAACTTATTATAGTCAATAACTTAGTATTTTTGTTTGGGAATTATGTTTCTAGTTTATTCCATGAATGAGAATATACTGTTGTTAGGTCCATTTTCTCTTTTCTTAGCTATGAACTATAATTTTCTATTTATTTGATCATGCCCTATTATTTATTGTTGTATTTGTTGGCCTGCATTTTATAAAAGTTCATTTCCTTTACAGAAAAACTCTTTTTAGATGAGATAAAAATCCAAAATGGCTTATGAAGAATCCCCTAAAACTAAACAAAATATCATTACTAGATTACAAGTGGTCCAGCTAGGCCAGGAGTCTGTCTTTCTCATAAGGCGTACTGTAGTAACACCTTAAAAGAAAGCAGGATTTCCTTCCAGATTTTAGCTTCTTGAAGTGAGGGTATTTGTCCTAGTCATTTCTAACATATAAACTCTCTTAATTCCACCTGAATTATGCACAAAACTCCTACCTATCTCATTGTGCCAAGCTGTGAAACACATATTACAACATAAATATACGATAGGCATATATCTGTGTGTATGTGTGTGTACACACACATGTTTATTCTTGTAGATTGCTTTGGGCTGGAGATGTATACTGACAACATGAATTCAAATTAATTCACAATTATTTAATATATACTATATGAAAAACACTTCTTTAGAAATTAGTTGAAATAAGAATTAAACATATATACAGATTCCCTTTTTCAACACAAGGATAGCAGTTAGGAATGTAATATAATCCCTGGTAAGCTTCTAAAAGTTCTCTGGCACAGATCCACTATTAAAATCTCTTTAGGAAATTCTTCTATTTGTTTTTTAGCAACACCTGCTTTCAACTATTCTAAATGGCTCTTTAGAGCAACTCATGATGGAGAAAGAGTAAAAAGATGAGAATAACTTTTTTTTTTTTTAAACAGGAGAGATGGTTGGAGGCAGTCAAATAGGCTTGAGATTAAATACTTTCTCTTCGTGTTCAGTTACATCTTATTTTCCTTTTCTTTTTTTTTTTTAAAGATTTTATTTATTTATTTGACAGACAGAGATCACAAGTAGGCAGAGAGGCAGGCAGAGAGGGGGAAGCAGGCTCCCTGCCGAGCAGAGAGCCTGATGCGGGGCTTGATCCCAGGGCCCTGAGATCATGACCTGAGCTGAAGCCAGAGGCTTTAACCCACTGAGCCACCCAGGTGCCCCTTATTTTCCTTTTCTTTCTACATTTTATTATTTCAAACCTGGTTTTGTCCCCCCCACCCTTGTGTTCAGCTACATCTTATTATGAAATAAAAAGGTCAACAAATTTTTTCCCTATTTTATTTGTATAAAAACTACTCCACTCATGTTTTAATAGTAGTTCTATTATTTTTGAATATACCTAATGAAAACAAGTTCACCCCAACATAATCTCTTCAGTCTTTGCCTTCCTCATCTGAAGAAT
Source organism: Taxidea taxus jeffersonii (assembly GCA_003697995.1). Classification (NCBI taxonomy): domain Eukaryota; kingdom Metazoa; phylum Chordata; class Mammalia; order Carnivora; family Mustelidae; genus Taxidea; species Taxidea taxus. Next base: position 19,457 of record ML110066.1, on the reverse strand, counting down.
CCAGTGTTCCAGACTATTCATACCCAAATGTCCTTGCTATTTATATATATATATATTTTTAATGTTTCATCAATAGATCACTCAAAATGTAGATGCACTATGACTATATTATCAGGAGAGAACAATGTTCCAGTTTTATTGGCCTTTCTGACTGGAAAAGTCATTGATTATATGGACTTTTATGAGAATTCCTCCAATTAGAGTTTATTTCAGTTTAAGTCTACACTGAATTTCAGGGTTCTGTTTTGGTTCTGAAACAGAGTTGTAGTCGTTTTGGTTAAAAGTAAAGAAAATTAAAATTTGAAACAACTAGCTAAGTTAGAAGCCTTCACAAATGGATTTACAAGAATGGAAAGAAAATATTCAAGCTAGGAAGTCGGTTTGAACAAGTAAACCTCAAACTAAGATTAAATTCCAAAATATACTTTAGTAAACAAAATTATAGTATTTTGAAATTTTTTTATACTTACAGGCAAATGAGTAAACACTTGAAAGATGCTTCTCAAAAAATTAATAAGATCCATTAAATAACCACTAGCTCTTCCATCTGGCTCAGACATTGTCCAGTCATAATCAGCAAGCTGAACAAATTCATCAATCTTTTGATTAAGCTTAGTATATATTTCTCCTTCTGCTGCATGTCGAGCATCCTGACAAGGGACAAAATAATAAAAACAAGAAATAGTTATAGAAACACATAGCAGAAAAAGCTTTTTTAAAATTCTAAAATTTATTTTATATTTTTCCATGGTCTATTATCTTAGTCATTTATTTGAAGTCCAAGAAAACTGTTGGTTTTTGGCTGATAATAGTCTATTTGACTGACACCACTTTTTCTCCCCAGCCTCAATATCACCTTTTCATTTTTATATGGTAGGATAATTTATGATTTATTAATTCTGAACTGTTCTCGGAGTTTTAACAGTTTTTAGGAGAAATAGAAGTGAAAAAAGCAGAAATTGTCACGAACACAGAAAACCACCCCTGTCCACTGACTGAGAAAAATAAAGCTGTATGGTCACAGAAGAAATGGAATAGTTGCTGGTGTTTTAAGTTAAAGAGGGAAAAAAAAGAAAAGAAAGAGATAGTTAACTTCTCAGATGAGGAACAAAGAAAGGATGGAAGTGATACCAAAACACCAGAGTAACGATCTCCAAACATTCTCTCCTCCACAAAAGCAACAAGAAAACTAGCAAAAATTGTTAAATTGTCAGAGTTTTTCCAGAACTCTGAAAATTAATTCAAAACTTGCAGCAATCTAAGCAGTGTTCATTCAAGGGAAAAAAAATACAGCTGTATCTTGGTAAGAAAACGAGCTTTGCAGGATTTAAATGTGCCCTTATTTCGATCCTTCCTCCTCTGCTCCAGCTCTACAGTATCCTTGAAAATCAACATCCCACAACTGTGGTAAAAACTAACAGCCTGACAGTCATCAAATGGGGCCGAACAGGGTTGGAGCCCCTTTAAAATCACATTCCATGAACACTGAAAAGAAATTTTTTTTTTTTTTAAGATTTTATTTATTTGATAGGGAGAGACACAGTGAGAGAGGGAACACAGGCAGGAGTGGGAAGGTCAGAGTCAGGCTTCCCGCCGAGCAGGGAGCCCGATGCGGGGCTCGATCCCAGGACCCCGGGATCATGACCTGAGCCGAAGGCAGACGCTTAACGACTGAGCCACCCAGGCGCCCCTGAAAAGAAATTTTTAAAGAATTTAATAAAAAAAAAACCCACATTGCCAGAGAATTATCATTATTTCAACTATCTGATGGTTCCCTGGTAGACCTCACTTACAGGGATGTCTTCATTTGATTTAAAATGGGGCCTGTCCAGTGCAAAATGTCTTTTCCCTGGGGACATTTGTTGAAAATAACTAAAGGCAATTGTTTAACATCACATATGCCTAAGGCAGTACATTAACAGGGCATACAATTAGCTAACTAAAAAGTAAAAAGAAAAACTGGGGAAAGAGATATTCATAGATAACTCTGAAAGGCTCTGACATATTCCTGGGACTCTAGAAGGTTATGTACCTGTGTGGGGCTGTGCACAAACTCAGAAAAGACCTCGGTCTGGAAGCGGAAGAAGGCTCTAATTTCTCATCTATGACTGACCTTGAAGCCCTGTGCAAGCAGGAAGTGAAGGCCAAAGCAGACTTGTCAAATGCCTGAGTGTTGAAGGTATGCCCCAATACACACACAGAATTCTTCAGAAAAGACTGGGGAACTTATTGGTTCCAGGCTTTTAAGGAAATCTGTGTCCAATCATTAGCTCACTACAAAGCTAACCAAATAAAGACTTCCATGGTCACAGAGGAAAAAGAATACAGACTTTATAGAATTAATTCAGAAAAGTCACAACCAATCAACCACCAAGAAAAAAACAACAAACCTTGGGAAGAGAGGAGAATCTGATTTCCAAATTACCATAATATATTATTTAAGTGGCCTATTTTCAACAAAATTTATAAGTCACACAAAGTAACAAGAAAATATGACCCATACATAGGGGGAAAAAAGCCATCAACAGAAACTCTTAACTGAGGAGGCAGTCATCAGACTTGTAAGACAAAGATTTTTTTTTTAAGATTTATTCATTTTGGGGGTGCCTGAGTAGCTCAGTTGGTTAAAGTGGCTGCCTTGGCTCAGGTCATGATCCTCGGGTCCTGGGATAGAGCCCTGCATCGGGCTCCCCACTCAGCTGAGAGCCTGCTTCTCCCCCTCTCTCTGCTTGCTGCTCTGCCTACTTGTGCTCTCTAGCTCTCTGTCAAATAAATTAATAAAATCTTAAAAAAGAAAACAAAAATCTTTTTTTTTTTTTTTTTAAGAGAGAGAGTGTGTGCTTGAGTGGGGTGGGGAGAAGGAAGGGGAGGCTGGGGCCGGCAGAGGGAGAGGGGAAGCAGATGGACTACCCATTGAGCAGGGAGGAGACTGATGCAGAGCTCAATCTCATAACCCTAAGATCATGACCTGAGCTGAAACCAAGAGTCGGACGCTTAACCAACAGAGCCACCCAAGTGTCCCAAGACAAAAACTTTAAATCAGCGTTTTAAAATATGTCCAAAGACTACAGGAAACCACATCTAAAGAACTAAAGGAAAGTATAGAAATGCCTCAAAAAATAGAATGTAAATAAAAAGACAGAAATTAAAAAAAAAAGAAACTGCAATTGAGAAGTACAATAAATGAAATGAAAAAAATTTTACAGGGGTTCAACAGACTTAAGCAGGCAAAGAAAAAGATTTGATCAACAATGTAAACAAACTAGACTAACAGACATCCACAGAATATCCCACTCAAATACAGCAGAACATGCATTATTTTCCAAGTGAACATGGGATGCTATCCAGGATAGGGCATATGTTAGGCCATAAAAAAGCCTTAAAAGGACTGAAACCATACAAAGTATGTACTCTAAACACAGAAGAATGAAATTAGAAATCAGTAACATTACAGAAGAGAGTGATATGGGGGGATGGGGTAACCGGGTGATGGATATTAAGGAGGGTATGTGTTGTGAGGAGCACTAGGTGTTATATGCAACTAATAAAACGTTGAATGCTATATCAAAAACTAATGATGTATTATATGTTGGCTAACTGAAAATAAAATAAAAATGATGAAAAAACAGCAGGACATCTGAGAAATTCAAAAAATGTGGAAATTAAACATTAGACTCTATTAAATAACCAATGGGTCAAAGAAGGAATCAAGATCAAAATCAGAAAATATTTTGAGATAAAACAAAAACAAAACAAACAATACCAAGATTTATGAGACTTAATGAAAGCAGTACTTAGAGAAAATTTACAGTATGCATGCTTATTTTATAAAAGAAAAAAGACCTCAAATCAATCACCTAAACTTTTACCTTAAGAAACTAGAAAAAGAAGAAATGGTAGTTGTGGGTTCTCAAACAACAGCACTCTAATAGAATGCCGTGAGGGAGACTGGGGAACTGCAGACTAGGCATTGTGGCCTCTGGAACCAAGTCAAAAGATCCCCATGTCTCTTAAGGGGATCTCTTAAAGGGGATCAAAAGATCCCCTTTTTCTTAAAGGCTCACATACATAAACTTATGGAGCAATCTCAAAGTTAAAATGAGAATAGTCTCTGTCTCTCTCGAATTTTGGGGTGTTTTTGGTGGGGAGAGGACGGGAGGTTGCACGAGCCCCTGGAATACTTTGTACAAACACCTTAAGGAAGGTGAACAACTTAATCACCCTGAACAGTAAAGCATGAGAACGAAATTCAGTTTGACTTGGGGGTAGGCTGGTGTTGACAATGTAATCTTTCTGACAGAACTAATATCTATTTAGATTTTTGACTAAGAAGAGACTTCAGTATTACTAACCATTAGTAGTCACATACTCTATTTTAATACAGTTTAATCTAATATACACTTGATATCATGTCTATGAATAAGATCACTATAATAAGACACTGAGACAAGTAAGACTACTCCTGCCCTCAAGGATATCATAATCCAGGGAGAGATATAATACTGTTGTCCCTCCTTATGTACGGTTTCACTTTCTGCAGTTACCTGCAGTCAACCATGGTCCAGAAGCAGAAGATCCTCCCTCTGACACATCACCAGATGGTCGACAGCAGCCTAACGCTCCATCAGAATGCCTAGGTCATTCACCTTACTCTCTCTCATCACATCAGCATTTTGTCATCTCACATCATCATGAAAAGAAGGGGGAATATAGTACAATAAAGTACTTTGAGAGAGAAAGACCATATTCACATATTCACCATATTCATTTTTATTGCAGTACACTGTTGTAATTGTTCTATCTTATTATTAGGTATTAATATTTCACTGTGCCTAATTTATAAGTTGAACTTTATCATAGCTATGGGTAGATAGGAGAAAACAATATCTACAGGGTTTGGTACTGAGGTTTCAAGCATCCACTGGGGATGGATTGGACATATCCTCTGAGTATAATGAGGGACCTGTATAACAAAACATAACTAGTGCTAAAGCAGAGATTTAACAAAGCATCCTGAGTAAACAAAGAAGGAAATAATTTTTACTTATTTGATAAAAGCCTTGATGGAGAGGATGTCATTTGAGTTGGAACTTTAAAAAATATACTCAGGAACATTTACGAGATTTTGGTTTGTGTGCCTTAAGAAATTTTCAGGAGAACAGTATAGGAGAAGGTAAATGTGAGCAATCAAAATGTGTCATTTTCACATTTTAATTTTTTTTTTAACAATTTTCACAATGTCTAACCACTCGCTACTCATTGCCACACTGGACTGGAAGAAAACCAAATACTGGTAGTCATCTTTCCATTTGCATGTCTGTTTTCTTTCTTTTTTTTCTTGGAATGAAAGAAATGGAAGGCCCCAGGAAGGTTCTTTCAGTGCTAGGATTTCATGATTTCTATTTTGTTTATTTATTTTTTAAAAAGATTTTATTTATTTGCCTCAGAGAGAGTACAAGCAGGGGAAGCAGCAGGCAGAGAGAGATGCAGGCTCCCCGCTAAGCAGGGAGCCTGATGCAGGACTCAGTCCCAGAACCCTGGGATCATGACCAGAGCCAAAGGCAGCCGCTTAACCGACTGAGCCACCCAGGTGTCCCTGGATGCCTGTTTTCATAGCAGGACTGGAATGGGAATATCAAGAAAGATTCTTCTTCTCTCCCCACTCAGAGATCTAACAAAAATTTGACATAGACAATACAAACTTTCCACAGTGCCTCTCCTCAACTACAGAATAAACTAAAAATAAACACTGCTTTAAATAAAACAGGAATTTAAGATAAACTAATATTAATGTCATTGCCTGAAACTTTACTAAAGCTCTACTAACTATGGGAGTAGCAAATTAGTTCTGACTCAAAATAGTTACGTCTAGCAACTTAAGCCATTAGTGGCTATTAAAATTTTTAATGCAATGCAAATTTTCTCAGAAAAACCTGAAGATTGAGAAGCTTAACATTAGCATTTATCAAGAATATATTATTGGCCATTATAAATTTGGTACTCTGAGTAATATAGGTATAAAACATCCACTGACATCTACGTTCCATTAAAGCAGGAAGTTCTGGGGCACCTAGCTCGCTCATCCTTTTGCCTTGGCTCAGGTCATGATTCTAGGGTCCTGGGATCCAGCCTGCTGGGCAGGGAGCCTGCTTCTCCCTCCTCCCACTCCCCCTGCTTATGTTCGCTCTCTTGCTGTGTCTCTATCAAGTAAATAAAATCTTAAAAAAAAAAAAAAAGCAGGAAGTTTTGTGTCTGTTTTTGTTCACCTAGAATACTGCTTGCAAAAAAGTAGGCAATAGATGAGTACTTGCTAAAAAAATTTTTTTTAATTTCCTGCCTTGAAATTTATATGTAACCTAGAAAAGAAAACTACTGCAAATAAAACAATCACAGAATGAATAAATATTAACAAATCAGTGCTGAGTATGTGTCTAGTAAAAGTAGAGCAAAAAAGGAGACCATGTGGGCTGGAAAGGAGTTTTATGTCACTTGTTCAACCAGTTACTAATACTGAGTAACAAGTTACCCCCAAATCTTAGTGGCTTAAAATAACAACATTTTATTATTCTTAAAGTTCCTAGTGGTTAGAAGTGCAGACAGGGCACTGTGGAGATGACTTTGCTCCACTATATCTGAGACTTCATCTGGGACAACTTGAAGGCTGGGAATAAGACCAACAGCTGGAGGTTGGAATCATCTGGAGATTTCCTCACTATGTGTCTGGCACCTGGGTTGGGTAGCCTCTCCCTCTGGTGTGGCTTGGTTTCCTCACAATACAAGGGCTGGAGGGCACCTGGCCTTCTTACCTGGCAGCTCAGGCCTCCAAGCATGTGTGTTCCATGCTTGGAATAACTGGAATAAGGTGGAAGTGCCTTTGCCAATTAAATCCTAGCCTCAGAAGGCTCACAACATTATTTCCACTATATCCTACTGGTTAAAACAGTCACCATCTGGCCCAGATTCAAGGGGAGGGGACATAGATCTCTACTTCTCCTAAGAGAAGTGTCCAGGCATCCGAGGCCATTTTAAAAATCACCATCTTACTAATAATGATATACTAATGATACACTATTGATATAATAATGATATACTAATAATGAATACTGGGGAAATGGCCCATAAAGAATATGGGACAGGGATTTGAGAAAACGCGAAAGGGTTTAATTTCCACTTCTCTTTACATCTTGAGCAAATTAGTTTTGTAAATCCTATTTTTCTCATCTATGAAAAGAGAATCACCATCACAACCTCAGAGTGCTGTCTTAAGCAAACTTCTATAATTAGTGTAATGTATCTAAGAGTATTTAGCAGCCAGATATTTTTTTTTTTAATGTTGTAGGGATGCCTGGCTCAGTTGGTTAAGCATCTGCCTTCAGCTCGGGTTGTGATCCAGCCTGGGTCCTGGGATTAAGTCCCACATCAGGCTCTCTGCTCAGTGGAGAGCCTGCTTCTCCCTCTACCTGCTATTCCCTCTGCTTGTGCTCTCTCCTCTCTGATAAATAAATAAAATCTTTGAAAAAAAATCTTGTTTCCCTACACTCATTAGTGTCAGGTACCTAGAAATGCTCAATAAATGCTTACTGAGTGAACTGCATGGAAACAACCAGCAAATTGAAAACCCAAGCCAGCTTAAATTACTGTAGCTATCTGCATGTAATGGAGAAAAATATTGGGTATTAAACATTCACAGGATTTTTTTTTAATGAAACAGTAAAGAAATGGAAAAGGGGGTCACATTTAATGTACATTAGCCACAGCAGTAATATATATCTCTCTTTAACCTACTAGCATTAGGAGCACATATCCAAGATGGCAAATGCTTAGAGCCCACAGAACTATGCCACAACACACTTTTATTGATACCACTTAAACGTCAATTTCTCAAAACAATATAAATGTTTATTTATAACATTTACAGCTAGACTTCTATTCCAGAAGGAAGCCAGATATGGGGAGCCTAAAACTCAAAACCCTATAGTTATTCCATTATACTCAGCACACTTTGTTTCTACCATAAGGCAAAGACAACTTGGAGTCTGATTGCTCCTATCCTCTACTACACCTACCTGTACTAAACTGCTCTGCACGACTTTTCTTGCTTTTCTGGAATGTCTCTCACATAGGCAGGAAGGGAAAGAGATGCCTGACAAAATTTTAAAATCCAGTATCGAGAGACTCCTCTCCTCCAAACTCACAGAGCTAAAGTACTTTGTAAAACTTTGTATATATGTATCAATTTTTAAATGGATATGCCTTTAAAAAATAAACTTAGGGGCGCCTGGGTGGCTCAGTGGGTTAAAGCCTCTGCCTTCAGCTCAGGTCATGATCCCAGGGTCCTGGGATCGAGCCCCGCATCGGGCTCTCTGCTGGGCGGGGAGCCTGCTTCCCTTCCCCTCTCTCTGCCTGCCTCTCTGCCTACTTGTGATCTCTGTCAAATAAATAAATAAAATTAAAATAAATAAATAAATAAATAAACTTAAATCCACCACCAAAATGAATGATAAACTTCCTTTTAAGTTATTTACATATTGAATATTTATTTATTTAAGTAATCTCTACACCCAACATGGAACTCGAACTCACAATCCCAAGATCAAGAGTTACATGCTCCCAGACTCCCTGGTGATATACTTAATTACCCTTTTTACTATATAGAATTTTATTAAAATAAATGATTATTATTTCACATTTTTGGATTTTTAAGGCAATTTGGGATAATTGAAACATTAACCAAACTTGAAATGGAGAGAGAAACCAAATATCTAGAAATTCTGAAGTCATGAGGGAAAAAACACTGTATATATGTGAAGAAAGAAAAATTATACATATGATGAAACCACGTTATCATGATATTTATAATTTTATATGTAGTGAAATAAATTTATTATTATTATATGCTTTCTGGATAAAGTGACTCAAAGCCCACTGATTTTCTGAAAAGGAACTAAGAAAAGTAAACCGAACCACAAATTTATTATTTTCTATTGTTATGATCTAGCTATGTTATGAGCTCAGCTAATTACAGCTGATCACTGAACAACACAGGTTTAAACTGCATGGGTCCTTATATATGAAATTTTTTTCAATAAATATACATACAGTACTGTAAATGTATTTTCTTATGATTTTTCTGAGTATTTTCTCTAGCTTACTTTACTGTAAGAATACAGTATATAATACATATAACATGCAAATATATGTTAACTGACTTGTCATTAAGACTTCCTGTCAACAACAGTAGGCTATTAGTAGTTTGGGAAAGTTAAAAGTTACATAGATTTTTGGGGGGCCTGACTGGCTCAGTTGGTAGAGAATGTGACTTTTGATCTTGGGGTCATGCATTCAAGCCCCACATTGGGTGCAGAGCTTATTTAAAAAAAAAGAAAAGAAAAAGTAATACATGGATTTTTAACTGCAGGGGGGCGGGGGGAAGGTCAGCATCCCTAACCCCTACATTGTCAGGGTCAGCTGTAATCTATTTTTCTGAGATGATGCCAAGAGCAGCCTCCACTTTTCCCACAAACTATCCAAATTAAGAAAACTTTTCTCAACATGATATATGTAATTTGGGGTAGAGGTATTTATATTTTTAAAAGTTTTTTTAAATACTTTCCACAGGGTATAATAGCAAACAAAGAAATCTAAGGCAGTAGGTGGCTGTGCTGTGTAAAAGAAAAATCTCAGACAGTAATCCTGGGCAGGAACATGTTTTAAATTCAACACCTGAAAGAATCTTGCTAAGTGTTAAGGATCCTGCTTGATTTATAATCATTAGAAAACATGTACATGAACCACATGAACTGACTCATTACATTTTATTTTTAAAGAATAAGAGTAAAGGAAAGAAACAAGAAGTTTTCACTGTAACTTTTCTTATATTTATATACAAGAATACATTAAATTATTTGATAAGACATTTCTAAAAAGTATTTCTAATTATAATTTAGAGACTGTTAAGAAAATTAGTTTGTACTTCCCAGTTAAGTTCTACTATAGTTGAAACCAAAATACTCTCAATCCTATGACCTCACCAGGAAGTCATGAACATATCAACTAACCCCTAAATTAATTTTTCTAAAGATTTAGCTTATAAACAAGGCAATTAATTCTTCCTCTGCTTGTTAAATAAACACTGCCCTCTGGAGGTAGAAATCTAGCATAATTTGAGAACTCTTCTTCATTTCAATATATAAGAATTAAATGATAAAATACTATCAGTGGTTCTCAGCCACAGGTGTGCAACAGAGCTACCTAAGGAATTTTTTAAAACATATACATACACTTGGGGCACCTGGGTGGCTCAGTGGGTTAAAGCCTCTACTTTCGGCTCAGGTCATGATCCCAGGGTCCTGGGATCGAGTCCCGTATCTGGCTCTCTGCTCAGCAGGTAGCCTGCTTCCCTCTCTCTCTCTGCCTGCCTCTTTGTCCACTTGTGATCTGTCAAATAAATAAATAAAATCTTAAAAATATATATATACGTATACAAATTCTAGCCTAGACCTCCTAAAACATGAGCATGTGTGTTTTACATACAAGTTAAGTCATAATAACTAAACATTTTAGGAATCATCTATGATTTCTCTCTGTCATCTATTCCCCCTTCTTGAATAGTCCCCCAAATATATTTTGGAAAATCACTCTGCCCCCTTTTAGAGCTCCATCTGGTCTAGATTGGACTGAATCTATATCTAGTTTCAAGGATGAACCCTGATGAATTTAGGTCAATTGGTAATTATCACACTCTAACCAACAGGGTGTTCCATAGCAGCTAGTAGAGGGACCCACTCATTCTTTCTTTAAAGATGACAGGGTTGGGGCACCTGGGTGGTTCAGTCAGTTAAGTGTCTGCCTTCAGCTCAGGTAATGATCCCAGAGTCCTAGGACTGAGCTCCGCATTGGGCTCCCTGCTCAGTGTAGAGCCTGCTTCTCCCTCTCCCTCTGCCTGATGCTCGGCCTACTTGTGCTCTCTGTCAAATAAATAAATAAAATTTTAAAAAATAATAATAAAGACAATGGGCATGAAGATATAAGGTTTGGAACTGTATCTAGGCAGCCATTTTGTTACCAGAAAGAGAGAGACTACAGCTCCTGGGGACCATGTATAGCCTGACAATGAGGCCATTGCTGCATAAAGCAGAGCTGGAGGAAGAGAGAAACTGGGTCCTTTGTGACATCTGCTGAGCAGTGGGCTTCAGCCTCACGTGAAATCTTCCCTATTCTTGGACTTCCAGTTACATTTAGCTAATTAATTTCCCTTTATTGTTTAAGGCAGTTTGAGTTGGTTTTTCTGTCAGTTCTTATCAATTTCCTGTTAAAAACAGTTAATTAATTACAAGCATCTTATTTAAAACATTTTATTCAACATTCTAAAAAAAAAGAAGGTTAACATTTCATAATTCTCACTTAGAGCAAGGGAAACATTTCTTGACATCTTTCTGAGTCTTAAAAATTTAAGCCAGAGATGAAATTGGGACTGTCAAAATGACATAGCTATCCACTATCCTCTCTAGCTAATTTCTTCCTGCACTACTTCAAGAAATGATGCTCTAATAATCTATGATCTTGATCTAGAAATATTAGTAGCATATACCATCTAACTCATTAGCCACTTTCACTACTGCCACTGTAGACAAAGGAGGAAAAAGTAGACATGACTAAACGCAGAACCCTAGGATTTAGTTATAATAAAGAAAGAGTGTGATTGGGGCAGTAGAAAAGAAATACATCTAAGATAACTACAGATTTTCAAGGAAAGGAGGCAAGAAAAATGGTGCTACTGCTGCAAAAACTTAAGAGGCCTATTTAGGAAATTATTTTTTTATTTAAATATTTTATGTCAGTGTGATCATCAGGGGAAGTTGTTCTATCTTCATAGTTGGTACCTAAAATATATAAACTTAGTTGGTATAGCAGAGGCAGGGTTTGAGAGGACTGACTTGGTATAGCAGAGGCAGGGTTTGAGAGGACTGACTCCGTTTTTTTTTTTTTTTAAAAAAGCTCTACTGTGGGTGAAATGCTAAAATATCATTGTATGCTATAGAGAAATCATTCATGAAAAGAACAGTCATTCAATGCAGCAAACTTGTTTTCTTATTTTAAGAAATTGCCAGACTGGGGCGCCTGGGTGGCTCAGTGGGTTAAAGCCTCTGCCTTCGGCTCAGGTCATAATCCCAGGGTCCTGGGATGGAGCCCCGCATTGCATTGGGCTCCCTGCTCAGCAGGGAGCTTGCTTCCCCCCACCCCCTGCCTGCCTCTCTGCCTACTTGTGATCTGTCAAATAAATAAATAAAATTTAAAAAAAAAAAAAAGAAAGAAAGAAATTGCCAGACACCCCAACCTTCAGCAACCACCACCTGATCTATCAGCAGCCATGAACACTGAGGCAAGACCCTCCGCCAGTAAATACTACACCTTGCTAAAAGCTTAGATGATGGTTAGCATTTTTTAGCAATAAAATATCTTTTAATTAAGGCTTGTACATTTTTATAGACATAATGCTACTGCACACTTAAATTCTAGTATAGTGTAAATATAACTCTTGTCTGCACAGAAACCAAACAATTCATCTGACTCATTTTACTGCTATTTGCTTTATGGCAGTAGTCTGGAACCAAACCCTCAGTATCTCCAAGGTATGCCTTACAGGTTTTCAGCTAGTATCAGAGTCTAGAATAATTTTTAAATCTAGCTTCTAGATTATCTAGCATTGTTATAGGTCATTATAAATTAGATAATTTTCTAATGCCCAAATTACCTAAATTACCTCCTTTTCTTTTTCAAAAGGTGGGTGCTACATTTTACCTTTCTGGTTTTTAGGGGCTTTAGTACCTCAAAGTTGTTAAAGAATGGCTTGGGGCCTTGTGGGAGCATCTGCCACTTTTTAGGTAATCCAGGTTGTCTGTCATCAGGTTTCCAAATCATCTGTTATAAATAGCTTTTTAAGTACTCCTCAACCATTTCCTTCTCCATTCTATTTCTGCTTCCCACCACTTTTATAAAGGAAGCACTTGCTATAATTAAGTGATTAACTGATTATAAATTACAGAAAAACAAACCAGAGCACTGTCATGTATCAATGGAGTTAAGGTAGTCTATGAATTTTGTTGATCTTCCTCCTTTGCTTATAGAACTGCAAAACATTTTTGTTTTTGTTAGCTTTTATGCTTTTGGCGAAATAGCATTCCCACTATTTACTCCTCTGTATAACTGACTGAATTCTTCATCCTATTCAATAAATATTTAAGCTTTTGCTTTTTTCTGATTTACCTTTTAGGATTTTATGTCATTCAAATGTATTAAATCAGCTGCAAGCTGATTTATATAGCCCTCTCTAATGAGGGCAGGTTAAGAGAAGAAGCTGGTGGTAATGGGTGATAAAAGAAAAAAATGCTACATGCACTACCTTTACAAAATGACAATTAAGTTGCACAAATAAAACAAGAAATTGTAACAATCCACCAATAACACAAAAGACTATACACAGAGCATATAATCAGAATTTGAAATGTACCTGATCAGTCAAGAATACTGCAAGTGTACTACTGGGTATTTACCCTAAAGATACAAACGTAGTGATCCGAAGGGGCACGTGCACCCGAATGTTTATAGCAGCAATGTCCACAATAGCCAAGTTATGGAAAGAACCTAGATGTCCATCAACAGATGAATGGATAAAGAAGAGGTGGTATATATATACAATGGAATACTATGCAGCCATCAAAAGAAATGAAATCTTGCCATTTGTGATGACATGGATGGAACTAGAGGGTATCATGCTTAGCGAAATAAGTCAATTGGAGAAAGACAACTCTCATATGATCTCCCTGATATGAGGAAGTGGAGATGCAATGGGGGTGGGGGTTAAGGGGGTAGGAAAAGAAAAAATGAAACAAGATGGGATCGGGAGGGAGACAAACTAAAAAAGACTCTTAATGTCATAAAACAAACTGAGGGGAGTGGGAGGAGGGGTGTCGGGAGAGGGTGGTGGGGTTACATTATATGTTTATTAAAAAATTTAAAAAAAAATTTTTTTTAAGATTTTATTTATTTGTCAGAGAGAGAGGGAGAGAGAGCAAATGAGCAGAGGCAGACAGAGTGGTAGGCAGAGGCAGAGGGAGAAGCAGGCTCCCTGCTGAGCAAGGAGCTGTTGTGGGACTCAATCCCAGGACGCTGGGATCATGACCTGAGCCGAAGGCAGCTGCTTAACCAACTGAGCCACCCAGGCGTCCCAAAATTAAAAATTTTTATTAAAAAAAAAAGAATGCTGCAAGTGTTCTACTGAAGCAGTAATATATCAATTTTACATATGTAAAATAATGTAATAAACATAATTTAAATAAGATATTCTAAGACTTCCTAATACTTTATTTATACCTTACTAGTTTAAAAATGTATGATTATGCCAGTTTATGAATTTATATCTTTACTAATAAAATTAATACAAATTTTATTTTACTCATACAGTAATTCAGTTATTCAGAGGTCACATATGCAGTTAATAAACAGGAAGGAAGGGGGCGCCTGGGTGGCTCAGTGGGTTAAAGCCTTTGCCTTCGGCTCAGGTCATGATCTCAGGGTTCTGGGATCGAGCCCCGTGTCGGGCTTTCTGCTCAGTGGGGAGCCTGCTTCCCCCTCTCTCTCTGCCTGCCTCTCTGCCTACTTGTGATCTGTCTCTCTGTCAAATAAATAAATAAAATATTTAAAAAAATAAACAGGAAGCAAGGAAAAAAGTCTCTGAATAGTCAAAATTGACATTATAGTTCACACAATAAATAAACTGTAATAAATTCTATAATGGAATGATACACTTCTTGAAAATAAACAAATATAGCTAGATGCAATAACACAAATGAAATACCCCAAATCGTATTGTGTGAAAGAAGTTAGACACACAAAAAGATGCATTCTGCATGATTCCATTTAAATAGAGCTCAAAAACAGAAAATATTAATCAGTGCTGTTAAAAGTCAGTACTGAGAGGAAGAAGAGACAGTGGCTGGGAATAGGAATGACAGAGGTTTCTACAATGGTATTAATGCTTTATTTCTTCACCTTGTAATTACATAAATGAGTTCACTTTTTTTCAATTTACATAGAACTTTTTTTTGAGCAGTTTCAGGCTCACAGCATAATTGCGGGAAAGGTACAGAGAAATCCCATACCCTCTGTCCCCACATCTGTAGTCTCCTCCCCTATCTAGATGGCCTACCAGAATGGTACATTTGTTATAATCAATGAATTTACACGGACACATTATTGTCACCCAAAATCCATAGTACATTATGATTCAGTTTTGGTGCTGTACAGCTCATGGGCTTGGACAAATGACATGTATCCACCATCACAGTGTCATGCATGGTAGTTTCATTGTTCTAAAAATCTTCTGTTCATCCTTCCTGCCACCAAACTACAGTAACCACTGATCCTTTCACTGTCTCCATGGTTTTGCCTTTGAATCATATAATACACAGTCTTTTCAAGTTGCCTTTTTTTTTTTTTCACTTAGTAATACAGCATTTAAAGTTCCTCCATGTCTTTTCACAGCTTGACAGCTCACTGCTTTTTAGTGCTGAATACCATTCCATTGTCTAGATATCAAAGTTTATTTATCCATTCATTTGAAGGACATCTTGGTTGCCTCTAAGTTTTGGCAATTAGGAAGAAAGCTGCTACAAACATTCATGTGCAGGTGTTTGTGCAGACATAAGTTTTTGACTTATCTGGGTAAACTAACAAGGAGTGTAACTGTTGGACTGTATGGTAAGAATATGTTTAATTTTATAAAGAATTGCCAAATTGTCTTCTAAAGTAGCTATACCATTTCGCATTCCCACCAGCAATGAATGAGAGTTCCTGTCACTCCACATCTTTGCTAGTATCTGGTGATGGTACTGTTTTGGATGATAGCCACTCTCCTTGATTTAATTTGCAATTCCCTAATAATATATGATATAAAACATCTCTTCATATGCATACTTGCCATTTGTTTATTTTCTTTCATGAGGTGTCTACTCAGGTCTTTTCCCCATTTTTTAATTGTGTTGTTCATTTTCTTACCGTTGGATTTTAAGAGTTCTTTGTATACATATTTTGAATAATAGTCTTTAATCTGGTGATGTCTTTTGAGAATATTTTCTCCCAATCAGTGACTTGTCCTCCTACATTCTATTGGCAATGGCTTTTGCAAAAAATAAGTTTTAAATCTTAATAAAATCCAGCTAATCAATTTTTTTATGAATCGGGCATCCAAGAAGTCACTGCCACCCAAGGTCATCCAGATTTTCTCCAATGTTAACTTCTAGGAGTTTTGTAATTTTACACTGTCTATGATCCATTTTTGAGTTAGTTTTTGTGAATGGTGTAAGGTCTGTATCCAGATTCATTTCTTTGCAGGTTGTTTTAACACCTTTTGGAAAAGACTCTTTGCTCTAATATATTATCCTTGCCCTTTTGTCAAATAACAGTTGAATACATTGATGTGCATTACTTCTGGGCTCTCTATTCTGTTCCACTGATCTATATGTCTGTTTTTTGGCCAGCAACACACTGTCTTTATAATAAATCTTAAAGTCAAGTAGTGTTAGTCCTCCAACTTTGTTCTTCTCTTTTACTTTCATGTTGCCTATTCTGGGGTTTTTGCTTCTCTGCAAAACTTTAGAATCAGTTTCTCAATATCCATAAAATAACTGCTGAGATTGTGACGAGGAATGCCTTGAATATAAAGCTCAAGTTGGGGGCACCTGGCTGGTTCAGTTGGTAGAACACGTGACTCCTAACCTCAGGGTCATGAGTTCTAGCCCTACATGAGGAGTAGAGTTTATTTACTTACTAACTAAACAAATAAATAAATAAAGCTCAAGTTGGGAAGAACTGACATTATGTCACTATTGAGTCTGTTAACAGTAAGAAAGCTATTAACTTTTGTACATTGATCTTATATCTTGAAACCTTACCATAGGGTTACCTGGGTGGCTCAGTCTTTAAGCATCTGCCTTCAGCTCAGGTCCTGGGTCCTGGGATCAAGCCCTGCATCGGCCTCCTTGATCAGTGGAGCCTGCTTCTCCTTCTCCCTGTACCCCTCCCCACCCTGCTTGTGCTCTCTCTCAAAAAAAAAAAAAAAAAAAAACAAATCTTCAAAAAGAAAAAACAAAAAAACAGGAAAAGAAACCTTCCTATAATTAAATTCCAGAAGAGTTTTTGATTTATTCTTTTGGATTTTCTACATAGACAATCATGTCATCACAAAGATAACTTTATTTCTTCCTTCCCAATCAGTACATCTTTTATTTCCTTTTCTTGTCTTACTGAACTAAGTAGGACTTCCACTATGATACTGAAAAGGAATGGTGAGAGGGAACATTTTTGTTTTGTTCCTTAGTGGCAAAGCTTCTAATTTCTCACCATTAAGTATGTAGATGTAGGAATTTTGTATATATATGTTTTTGTTTTTGTTTTTGTTTTAGTTTTGGATATATTCTTAAGTAAAGGAAGTTCCTCTCTATTCCTGGTTTACTGAAGAGTTTTTCTCATGAATGGGTACTGAATTTTGTCAAATGCTTTTTTTGCATAAATTAATATTATCATGTTATTTTCTTTAGTTTGTTGATGTGATGGAATATATTAACTGGTTTTATTTATTACTTTTGAAGATTTTATTTGTTCTCAATAGAGAGAGAGCAAGGGACAGCACAAGCAGGGAGGTGGAGGAAGAGAGACAAGCAGGCTCTCCACTGAGCAGAGAGCCTGATGTGGGGCTCGATCCCAGGACCCTGAGGATTATGACCTGAGCCAAAGGCAGATGCTTATCCAACCAAGACACCCAGGCGCCCCACAATAACTGGTTTTAAACAATTTTTTAATTGAAGTACAGTTGACACACAATATTACATTAGTTTCAGGCATATAACATAGTGATTCAACAAGTTTATGCATTATGCTATGTTCACCACATGTGTGGCTATCACCCGTCACCACGCATTGCAATTATAATACCACTGGCCATATTCCCTATGCTGTACCTTTTATTCCTGTGACTTACTCATATATAACTGATTTTTAAATGCTGCACTAGCCTTGCATACATGAGATAAATCCCACTTGGTCATGGTATAGAATTCCTTTTATAAGTTGGATTCAATTTGATAATATTTTGTTGAGGACTTTTCCATCTATGTTCATGAGAGATATTAGTCTGTAGTTTTCTTGTAATGTTGTTTGCTTTTGGTATTAGGGTAATGCTGGCCTCATAGAATGAATTTGGAAGTATTCCCTCTGCTTCTATGTGAGAGAGATTGTAGAGAACTAGTATAATTTTTTTCCTTAAATGTTTGGTAGATTTCATCACTAAACCCATCTGGGCCTGGTGCTCTTTCTGTTTTGGAAGGCTATTAATCATTGGTTGAATTTCTTTAATAAATACAGACTTATTCAGATTGTCTATTTCTTCTTGTGAAATCATTACTGAGCTTTAGCAGATTTTGTCTGTCAAGAAACTGGTTCATTTCATCTAGGCTATCAAATCTATGGGCATAGAATTATAAATAATCCTTTACTCTCCCTTTCTTTCTTGACCCACATGTTATTTAGAAGTTTGCTGTTTAACCTCCAAGTATTTAGGGATTTTCCAGCTTAGCTTCTATTATTGGTTTCTTATTTAATTCCACTATAGTCTGAGAGCAGATACTATATCATATTTTTATTCTTTTAAAATTTTTAAGATGTGTTTAGAATAAGGCTGTCATGGTGACTGTTACATTTGAGCTTGAGAAGAATATATATTCTGCTGTTGTTAAATGAGGTAGTCTATAGATGTCAATTATATCCAGGTAATTGTTCAACTATGTCCTTAATGATTTTCTGTTTGCTGGATCTGTCCATTTCTGACAGAGGAGTGCTAAAGTCTCCAACTATAACAATGGACTCATTCATTTCTCCTCAATGTTCTAACAGTTTTTGCTTCACATATTTTGATCCTCCGTTGCCAGGCACATGTACACCACGGATTCTTATGCCTTCTTGGAAAACTGACCCCTTTATCATTATATAATGCCTCTCTTTATTCCTGTAACTTTCTTTACTCTGAAGTCTGCTATGTATTAATATAACCACTCACTTTCTTGATTAGTGTGAACATGACCTATCTTTATCTATTTAGTTTTAATCTACATGTGTCTTTATATTTAAAGTGGGTTTTGTAATCAACCTATAGTTGGATCTTGTTTTATTGATCCATACTGATAATCTCTTTCAGTTAGTATTGCTAGGCTACTGATGTTTAAGTGATTACTGATACAGTTGGATTAGTATTTGCCATATTTGTTACTATTTTCTACTTGTTGCATTTGTTCTTTGTTCCTACTTTTGTGTTTCACTCTTTTTCTGCCTTTTGTGATACCGAATATTTGCATGATTCCCCTGTATTCCCTTCCTTAGCATATCAGTTATGCTTTTTTTTTTTT
>ML110065.1:19223-73613 GCA_003697995.1 Taxidea taxus jeffersonii | reverse complement strand
TTCAATGAGATGATATATTTAAAGTCCTTAGGAAGCTACCTAGGATAGGCAGACCTTCAGTAAAGGTAGTTTTTATCCTATTTTTCTATTTTAAATTATTTGTTGGGGGCAGAAAGGGCTTGTTGTTACCTTAGGGAAAAAATATTCTTGGTAGCAGTATGCCTAACTGAAAGACCAAGTTTATAGCTCTCTTGCAGCTATAGAAGAGTCAGAAAAATGTAAACAGTTTTTTATGGTCTTATGGAAAAGTGAATTAATAAAGAAGGAGTGAGCAAGGGGTTCTATCCTCTCCCTCTTCCTCCAGCCTCCTAACTGGACCATGGTTGTGAGGGCTGGGCTCCTGCAACCATGGGGGACTAAGGAGTACCCTTGGGGATGGAAGCAAAGTGCTGTGGATGATGGAACAGAAAGCAGATGGTGCCTGGATCTCTGATGATATGATGGAACTGTCACAGATGCTCTGAACTGCACATGCCTCACTCCTTTTAGATGAAGACAGAAACACTTGGAGCTCATTGAAGCCAGGTCCCTGTTACCAGCAGCCAGTGGCAATTCCTTTTTTTAAATTCTTTTTTCTTTTTGAAGGTTTATTTATTTTAGAGTGGGAGGAGGGCAGAGGGGGAGAGAGTCTCAAGTTGACTCTCTGCTGAGCTTGGAGCCCAACACAGGGCTAGATCTCATGATGCTGAGATCAAGAACTGAGCTGGAAACAAGAATCAGATCCTTAACTGACTGCACCACTCACACGCTCCCCGCCCTGCACGGCAAATTCACATTTAGACAACCTTAATATTTGGAGATAGTTTCTAATGTATACAATTTTAAAACTGTTTTATCAAGAAAATTAATTGTGCATTGAATTGTTAATGATATATTAAGAAAGAAAGTGGAATATTTTTCCAAGTTAGGTAGGACTTTATTTTCTATTTACTGATTAGAATTAGGTAGGAAAGGGAAATAGCTTTGTGATTTAATCCCAATACAGTTTTAGAGTCTTGCCTATTTTGGGGAAACCTAGAGAACTTACAAATAGTAGGTCCACAATAAAAATTTGAATTACACAGTAATCTTTGAAAGTAGGCTGTGAAATGGATGTTTTTCAAGGTTCCATGAATAATTAGTTTGAATCTAATAATTTTGAATTGACTTGTTAGTACAGTAAAAAGACTTATGACAATTCTTCTAATAGATAAAACTTAATTGTGGATTTTCCTATTTTTACTCCTTTTGGGAATGTAAGTAGTGGAAAGTATGGAAAGAATATATGGGCTTAAAATCCAGCAGTGTGGTTTTGATTTGTATTTCCCTGATGCCCAGTGATGTGGAGCACTTTTTCATGAGATCCCACCTCACACCAGTCAGAATGGCTAAAATGAACAAGTCAGGAAATGACAGATGCTGGCGAGGATGTGGAGAAAGGGGAACCCTCCTCCACTGTTGGTGGGAATGCAAGCTGGTGCAACCACTCTGGAAAACAGCATGGAGGTTCCTCAAAAAATTGAAAATAGAGCTACCTTATGACCCAGCAATTGCACTACTGGGTATTTATCCTAAAGATACAAACATAGTGATCCAAAGGGGCACGTGCACCCGAATGTTTATAGCAGCAATGTCCACAATAGCCAAGTTATGGAAAGAACCTAGATGTCCATCAACAGATGAATGGATAAAGAAGATGTGGTATATATATACAATGGAATACTATGCAGCCATCAAAAGAAATGAAATCTTACCATTTCTGACGACATGGATGGAACCAGAGTGTATTATGCTTAGCGAAATAAGTCAATCAGAGAAAGACAACTATCACATGATCTCCCTGATATGAGGAAGTGGAGATGCAATGGGGGTGGGGGTTAAGGTGGTAGGAAAAGCAAAAATGAAACAAGATGGGATCGGGAGGGAGACAAACCAAAAGAGACTCTTAATGTCATAAAACAAACTGAGGGGGGTGGGGGGGAGAGGGGTTGGGAGAGGGTGGTGGGGGGTAGAGGGGTTGGGAGAGGATGGTGGGGTTACATTATATGTTTAAATAAAAAAAGCTTAAATAAAAAAAAATCCAGTAGTGTGAAGGAGGGTGGCATTCATACTGCATTTGATACCAAGAGGGACCATGCAATTTTAAGCCCTTTGGACTTTCATGTGACACATGGAAAATATATTTTTAAAATGGAAAAATATTAGTAAAAATAAAGAATAAAAAGCCATTCCCTCCTGCTAAGGCAACTTCTCATAATCCTGATTTGTACTAGACTGATACCAGTAATTTATGTCATAACCTGAATGATGTACAGAATTATCTTGATGTATCACAGAGAAAAATTTCAAAAAAAATTTTTTTGGAGCTTCACTCAGATTCTGGTTTAGATTCAACCAATATTGTTTTGCACATTTAGATCCCAAGCACTGTGATTTCACATGTGGTACCTGGTTTATACCTCCGCAACCCTTTTACAGGGTCATTCTTACTCTACCCCATGCAGGGGAAGAAGGGAGCCTCAGAGCCCACATGACAAATGGTTGAGTTGGGACTAAACTGCTTGAGGAGCCAAGCCCACAGCTATTTTCATTCTCCATAGCTTCCTAAATGGCCCTGCCATATTTGTACACCTCACATGTCATAGTCCCCTCATATGGAGCTTTAAAAGCCTTTCAAGATTTAAGCTAGTGGCCCTCATAGATAATAAATGGATAGAGTCTGTTCAAGATGGTGGCATAGGAAGTCCCGAACTCCCCTTCCCTTGACATAATGAATTTATATCCACATATAAAGCAATCCCTCCAGAAAAGGAACCAAGGGCTAATCGAATAGGTTTGCTAAACAAACAAAAGAGAGACCACACAGATAAGCGCAGGAGGGATGGAGATGTGGTAATGAGGTAATGAGTTCCTCTACTCCTGATGCACTGACGTATAGTATACAGGGATATCACCAAGAGGCTGGTGCATACTCACGTGCTCTGTGGCACAGCAAAAGTATATGGTTTAAAGGCAACTAGACTGTAAGTGAAAGAAATCCATTTACAAACCCTAGAGAGTCTGCCAAGGGGAAGGAAACTGCTGGAACTTTATCCAGGGCTGGAGATGTCAGCAAGTACCACTGTTTATGTTCACTCTCTACCTTGATAGCATAGACAGGAGAAGGGTCCACGTGCTCTAGCCAGCCTATCGGGGCTACCCCAATGAGCCCGAGGCCCCTTGCCCACACCAGCACCAACAGTCCCCCAAGATGGCACCAACACAATGAGCCCCCAGGCACCCCTGCCCACACCTGCCCCAGATCAAGCCATCTCACCAAGGCAGCCCTGGCAAAGTATGCCCCAGGCCCTCAGCCTTTGCTTCTTGAAGCTCTAGCCCTCTCCAGGGTGACTGCAGTTCACACTGGGATTCCCCAGTTTGCACCTGCTACAACCCTGCTGTTGTGCCAAGGTGGCCTGGGTATGGCATATCTCAAGAACACTCCCCAGCCTGCCCCCAATCCACAGGTTTAATCAAGATGGCTATGGTAAATCTCATTCCGGTACACCCAGCCCACTACTTCAGCTCCAGCTGTCCTGCCAAGGCACTCAAGGGAAGCATGCCTTGGGACAGTCTTAGCCATACCAGCTCTAGATCCAGCCATCCCTCAAATGACCCGGATATAGCATGCCCTGGGACCCCCAAGATTTCACCTGCTTCAGCTTTAGCTGGCCTGCCAAAGCTGCCAGACACATTCAATATAAAAGGTGATGCTGATTTTTTCAGCAGAAACTTTGCAGGCTAGAAGTGAGCATCAGGATATAGTTAAAGGGCTAAAAAGGAAAAACTTTCAAGTAAGAATACTCTACGCAACAAGATTATCATTCAGACTGAAGGAGAGATAAATACGTTCCCAGACAAGAAAAATTAAAGGAATTTATCACTATACTGGCCTTACAAGAAATGTTAAGGGACTGTCTTTAGTGGAAGAGAAGAGGTCATAACTAGAAATGCTGAGCTCACCTCCACCCTCCACCCAACATGGACACGCAGAGCCCAACAACTCAAGTGATGCAACTCACTCAGAAAGACCTGAAGTCTAACAGTACAGATCTTCCACAGCGAAAGACATAAAGAGGAAGCCACAATGAAAAGGGCAGAAGAAGCAGAGATGATGTCAGGAACTAAACCCTCACTGTGGCAAACCACAAGTGGGAGGGATATCACAAGTGCTGAGGTTCTCTCTGAGGAAAGAAGGGATTAAGCCCCACATTAGGCACACACCAGCCCTGGGTACCTGTACATAGAAGACAAACCCACATAATGTCTGGCTTTGAAAATCTGCAGGGCTTCACTCCAGGAGCTTCGAAAATCAGTGGGGCTTAACTGTGGGAGAGACGGAGGGCTAGAGGAAACTGAGAGCCCACCCTCAAAAAGCCAGTGTGCTACAGCACTTGGTTTGAGATACAGTACAGAGGCATAATTTAAAAACCTCCTTATAGGTGAAGGAGATTTATTGACTAATTTTAGGACACGTGCTGGAGGGTGAGGGATCTGTGGGAGCTTTCTCCAGAAGGGGAAGTCCCGGCAGGCACCATTTTTCTTGGCCTTCCTCAGCCTAGCTAACCAGACACTTGTAGGAGCCAGTTCTGACACTTATCATCTACCTTGCTAGTTCTGTTCACCCTAGCAGACACCCCCCAAAGAAGCTCCTCCACCCAACACACTTGGTGGGCAGGCTTGATCAGCACTGACATAGCCCCCAAAGTGACTATATCTACCACACTAGCAGACAGCCCCGGCAGAGACTGGCGACTCTGTGAGGGGACTGCTCTAGCATGGGGGGAGCCCTGCCCACCAGTACACCCTTAGCAGTTGCAGTAGACCAGGTATGGTAGGACTAGCCACACCCATAAGCACACCTGCAATAGCTCTAGCTGGGCTTCTCAGCCTGCCATGCCAGGAGTCAGCTCTACCTACCGGTGTTCCTGCATTAGTCATAGACTGTCATTGCTGATATCTGGGATGAGCGTCAACCCCATCAACCAGGGTGCCAGCAGCAGTTTTGGACCAGTCACAAAAGGAGGGTGCATTCAGTCCGCAGAGGGACACCCTGTTCTCCCTGGTTCTGGAAAACAATGAAGAATTTTGCTACCAGGCTTCACAGGCTACCTACATCATAAGACCACCACTTCAGAGATCAGAAGACATGGTTGACTTACCTAATATATTGAAACAAACCTACAGAGTCAGACAAAATGAGAAGACAGAAGAATATGTTGCAAGTGAACGAACAAAGCAAAAGCTCAGAAAAAGAACTGAATGGAACAGTGATAAATGTTTCTGATAAAGGGGTCAAAAAACATCACAAAGATGCTCACTGGACTAGAGAAGAGGGGATGAACTCAGAACTTCAGCAGAATTAGAAAATATGAAAAAAAGAACCAATCAGAGTTTAAGAATAACTGGAATGAAAAATATATTGGATGGAATCAACACTCATTAGATAATACAGAGGAAGAAATCAACAATCTGGAATACAGGTTAGTGGAAAACACCCTGGCTGAAGAGCAAAAAGAAAAAAAAAAGACTTTAAAAAATGAGTTTAGACTTTAAAAAATTACTTTATAGGAAAACATAAAGTGTACTAACAATCATACTATAAGGGTTCCAGAGGGAGATGAGAGAAAGAGGCAGAAAATGTATTTGAAGAAATAGTAGCTAAAAAGTGTCATAACCTGGGAAAGGAAACAGATGTCCAGGAAACAAAGAAAGCCCCAAAAAGATTAACCTAAGAAGCATCATACCAAGATACTTGATAATAAAAAAATTCAAATATTAAAGATAAAGAAAGGATCTTAAAAGAAGCTAGAGAAAAACAAATAGTTACATGCAAGAGAAACCCCAAAAGGCTGTCTGCTGATTTTCAATAGAAACTTTGCAGACCAGAAGAAAGTGGCATGATGTATTGAAAGTTCTCAAGGTAAAAAACCTACAATCAAGAATACTCTGCTTAAATATTTTATCTGGTTTCATCTATTTCCTTTTTATTTAATAAATTCCTTCCTCATTTAACAAATAAATGTTTTTTTATTATTTAAAAGAAGGAATATTCTACTTTGCAAATTCAGAATTGAAGAAGAGAGAGTTTTTCAGACAAACAAAATTTAAAGGAGTTCACCACCACTAAACCAGCCTTACAGGAAATGTTGAAGGCTGTGGATTAAGCAGAAAGTTAAAGGCCAAAATTAAAAGCAAGAAACTCATGAAAGAAAAATTTCAATAGTAAAAGCAAAATGTAATATGAATTTTAAAGAGTAAAATTAATTATATCTGCAAAATTAGATAAGAAAATCACAAAATGAAAAATGTAAAATGTGACATCATATGCATAAAATATGGTGGGGGAAGCAAAAATGTAGTGCTTTTAAATACGTTTGAAGTTAAGTGATCAACTTAATATAGACTGCTATACTATGTTATAATGCAGAATGTTATATAGAAGCCTCATGATATACCCAAATGATAAACCTATAATAGATACACAAAAAGTAAACAGAAAGGAATCCCAGCATAATACTAAAGAAAAGTCAACAAATAAAAAGCTTAGAGTAAGAGAAGAAAGAGAAGCCCACACACAAAAAAGAGAAAACAATAAGAAAAATGGAATAAGTATACTTATCAACAAACAATTTAAATGGACTAAATGCAGCAATCAAAAGACATGGTGACTGAATGAATTAAAACAAAGCAAACCAAAAAAACCCCAAGACTCATCTGTTAGCTGCCTACAAGAACATTATTTCCACCTAAAGAGAGAAATATACAGACTGAAAGTGAAGCCATGGAAAAAAAATATTCTATGCAAATATAAATGAAGAGAAAGCTGGAGTAGCATTATTTATATCAGATAAAATAGACTTTCAATCAAATACTAACCAGAGACAGAGAAGGACATTACATAATGATAAAAGGTTTCAATACACAAGAGGATATAACAATTTTAAGTATTTATACACCCAACACAGGAATACTTAAATACATAAAGTAAATATTAACAGACATAAAGGGACAAATTGAAAGAAACTCAGTAATAACAAGGGACTTTAATACCCACTTACATAAATGGATAAATCATCCAGACAATATCAATAAGAAAACAATGGCTTTGAACAACACACTTGATGAGACTGACTTAGTAGATATAAATAGAATAGTCCATCCAAAAGAGCAAAATGCACAGTCTTTTCAAGGGCACATGGAACACTGTCCAGGATAAATGACATGTAAGGCCATTAAAAAAGTCTCAATAAATTTTGAACACTGAAATTATATCAAACATCTCTTCTGACCACAACAACAGTATGAAACTAAAAATCAATTAAAAGCAAAAAACTGTAAAAAACACGAACACATTGGAACTAGACATCATGGTACTGAACAACCCATGCATAGATGAATAAATCAGAGAGGGAATTAAGAAATACATGGAGACAAATGAAAATGAAACACAATGGTTCAAAATCCCTGGAACACAGAGAAAGCTATTGTAAGAGGGAAATTTATAGTGATACAGACATACCTCAAAAAACAGCAAAAACAATCAAATAAACAATATAGTTTTATGCGTAAAGAAGTAAGAAAATAAGAAACCAACAAAGCCAAAAGTTAGTAGAAGGGTGGAAATAATAAAGATCAGATAGACAATAAATGAAATAATGAAATAGAGACTAAAAACACAATAGAAAGGATTAATGAAACTAAGTGGTCGTTCTTTGAAAAAAAAAATAAAACTGATAAACCTTTAGCCAATCACCAAGAAAAAAAGAGAAAGGACTCAAAATCAGAAATGAGGGGTGCCTGGGTGGCTCAGTGGGTTAAACCACAGCCTTCAGCTTGGGTCATGATCTCAGGGTCCTAGGATCGAGCCCCACATCGGGCTCTCTGCTCAGCAGGGAGCCTGCTTCCTTCTCTTTCGGCCTGCCTCTCTCTCTACTTGTGATCTGGCTCTCTCAGACAAATAAATAAATAAAATCTTTTAAAAAATCAGAAATGAAAGAGAAGTATAATTAACACCACAGAAATTGAAAGTGTTATGAGATTACTACACAAAATTATATGCCAACAAATTGGATGACCTAAAAGAAATGGATGAAATTCCTAGAAATACACAATTCTATAAAGCTGAACCATGAAGATATACAACATCTGAACAAATTACTAGTAATGAAACTGAATCAGTAACTAAAAAAAAAAAAAAAACCAACTTGCAACGAACAAAAGTCCAGGACCAGACAGATGGCTTCACTGGTGAGTTCTGCCAAATATTTAAAGAATTAATACCTATCTTTCTAAAAATATTCCAAAAAAACAGAAGAGGGAGGAATGCTTCCAAATTTATTCTTCAAGGCCAGCATTACTCTGACACAAAAACCAGACAAAGAAACTGCAAAAGGAAATTGTAGACAAATATAGGCCAATATCTCTGATGAACACAGATGCATAAATCTTCAATAAAATATTAGCAGACCAAATTCAACATTATATAAAAGGGTTATTCAGCAAGATCAAGTGGGATCTATTCCAGAGGCTCAAGACAGTTTGACACTAGCAAATCAATCGGTGTGATACATCATGATAATAAAATCAGGGATAAAAGTCATATGATCATCTCAATAGATGCAGAAAAAGCATTAGACAAAATTTAACATCTGTCTACGATAAAAACACGACAAAATGGTCTTAGAGGGAACATACCTCAACATAATAAAAACCATTTGTGACATATATACAGCTAACATCACCATTCAGTGGTGACAGGATTAAAGCAAGACCAGGCAGAAGACAAGGATATCCATTTTTTCCATTTTTATTCAACACAGTGGAAATCCTAGCAATAGCAAACAGATAAGAAAAATAAAAGCCATCCAAATTTGTAAGGAAGAAATAAAACTGTATTTGAAGATATATGACACCATATACATATAAAACTGTGATTACTCCACTAAAAAACTATAGGATAAGTGAATTCAGTGGAGTTACCAAATACAAAATTAATATACAGAAATCAGTTGCATTTTTATACACTAACAATAAATTAACATTAAAAAATTAAGAAACCAATCTCATTTATAACTGCATCAAAAAGCTTAAAATATTTAGGAATAAATTTAACCAAAGAGGAGAAAAATCTGTATTCTGAAAACTTATAAGATACTGATGAAAGAAACTGAAGATGATATAAATGAAGGGACAGATATTCCCTGTTCATGGACTGGAAGAATTAATATTGACTGAATGTCTGTGCTACCCAAATCAATCTACAATCCCATGTAATCCCTATGAAAATATAAATAGTTTTCACAGAACTACAACAAATAATTCTAAATTTATATGGCACCACAACAGACCTCAAATAGTCAATGCAATCTTGAGAAAGAGTAATAAAGGTAGGAGTAACACAATCCTAGATTTCAAACTATACTACAAAACTAAAGTAATCAAAACAGTGTGGTACGCTGCAGAACTGGACACATATATCAGTGCAACAGAATAGAGAGACCAGAAATAAACTCATGCTTATCTTGCCAATTATCTGTGACAAAGGTGGCGTGAATATATAAAGGGTAAAATACACTGTCTTCAATAAATGGTATTTGGAAAACTGGATGACTATGTGCCAGAAAAAAAAAGAGAAGAAAAAAAGAAACTAGACCACTTTATTATACCATACACACATAAAAATTTTAAGTAGATTAAAATCTTACTATAAAACCCAAAGCCAAAGAAGTCCTAAAAAAAAAAAAAACATAAGCAATAAAATCTTAGAGAGCAGCCTTAGCTATATTTTTCTGGATCTGTTCCTTAGGCAAAGAAAACATAAGGAAAAGTAAATATTTGGACCACATCATATTTTAAAATTTTTGCACAGTGAAAGAAACCATCAACAAGACAAAAAGGCAGCCTACTGAATGGAATAAGTTATTTCAAATTATTATCCACTAAGAGCTTATTATCCAAAATACAGAAAGAACTCAACACCAAAACAACAGCAACAGAACAATCTGGTTAAAAAATGGGCAGAGCACTTGAACAAACATTTTTCCAAAGAAGACATACAGATGGTCAACAGACACATGAGAATATGCTCAACACTGCTAACTCTCGGGGGAATGCAAATCAAAACCACAATGAGATACCACCTCACACCTGTTAGAACTGTTAGTATTAAAAAGACGTGAAATAACAACTGAAACTAATGTAACCTTGTGTGTCAGCAATGCTCAAATTTAAAGAAAGAAAGAACAAGCATTGGTAAGGGTGTAGAGAAAAGGGAACCCTCATGCACTGTTGGTGGGAACATAAATTGGTGTAGTCATTAAAAATAAAGGATATAAAAATCAAAATTAGAAGTGCCATATGATCTAGGAATTCTACTTCTGGGTATTTACCTAAAGAAAAAGAAAACTCTAATTCAAAGTGATATATGTGCCCCATGTTCAATGCAGTATTATCTATAATAGCAAAGACGTGGAAGCCACCTACCTGACTGTCAATAGATAAATGCCAAAGAAGTGGTGTGTGTGTGTGTGTGTGTGTGTGTGTGTGAAATTGAGTATCAGCCAAATAAAGAATTAGATCTCGCCATTTGCAACAACATGGATGGACCTAGAAGGTGTTAGGTTAAGTGAAAGAAGACAGAGAAAGACAAATACTATATGATTTCACTTATATGTGGAATACTAAAAAGAAAACAAATGTATAAACTAAAACAACAGAAAAGGACTCATAAATACAGAGAACAAATTGGTACTTGCCTCAGGTGAGGAGCTGTACAGATGGGCAAAATAAGTGAAAGAGATTAAGAAGTACAAATTTTCAGTTATAAAATAAATCACAGGGATGAAAAGTTCAGTGTAGGGAATACAGTTAATATTGTAATACTTTTGTGTGGTGACAGATGCTACCTACACTTATCATTGTAAGCATTTCATAATGTGTATAGTTGCCAAATCACTATGTGGTACACTTGAATCTAATATAATTCTGTATGTCAAATAAACTACAATGGAAAATTTTTAAAAATTAAAAAAAGAAAATATATTAAAGAATAAATCTCCCTGGCAAAGGTAATTTTATAGTAAAGGCAGTGGATCAGCCATTTAAAAAGCTAGTATGAAAGTTGATCAGGCAAAATAGTAAAATCAATGATAACTACAATAAATAGTTAAGGGATACACAAAATAAAGATATAAAATATGACATCGAAAACACAAGATGGAGTATGTATTTTCAGAATGTGTATAAATTTAAGCAACTATCAACTTTAAGTACATGGACACACACATATATAAATATATATATAAATATATATATGTGTGTGTATATATATACATATATATATATATGCTGATAGTATATACACACACATATATCATGGTACTGAGAAACCAAAAACCTATAATAGATATGCACAAAGTAAAGAGAAAGGAACCCATGTATAACACTAAAGAAAACCATCAAACCACAAGGGAAGATACCAAAAGAAGAGAGAAAAAAAGAACTGCAAAAGCAACCAGAAAACCAGTCAACAAGACAGAAGTACATACCTATCAATAATTAATTTAAATATAAGTGGACTAAATGCTCCAATCAATAGACATAGGATAGCTGAATGGATAGAAAAATAAGACCCACTGATGTGCTGCCTACAAGAAACTCACTTTAGATTTAAAGACGTGCAGACTGAAAGTGAAGGGAGGGAGCAATACTTCTATCAGACAAAACAGACATTAAACAAAGATTGTTAGAAAGCACACACACACACACACACACACACACACAGAAAGCATTAAATAATAACCAAGGGATCAGTCCAAGAAGAAGATATAACATTCATAAATATTTATGCATCCAACATAGAAACACCTACATGTAATAAGCAAATATTAACAAACAGAAGGGAGAAATTGATAGCAATACAATTGAAACAATACAGTAAGAGTAGGGGACTTTAATACACCACCTATCTCAATGGAGACATCATCCAGACAGAAAAGCAGTAAGAAAACACTAACATTAAATGACACATTAGACCAGATCGACTTAATTGATAGTTCAGAAAACTTAATCCCAAACAACAGGATACACATTCCCTTCAAGTGCAACTGGAAAATTCTACAGGATAAATCATATGATAGGCCACAAAAGAAGTCTCAAAAATTCAAGAGCGATGAAATTTTATCAAGTATCTTTTCCACCACAGCAGTATGGAACTAGAAAGCAATTACAGAAGAAAAGTGGAAGACACACAAAACATGGAGACTAAACAACATGCTACTAAACAACCAATGGGGCAACAAAGAAATAAAAGAGGAAAAATAAAAATACCTAGGAACAAATTAAAATGGAGACTCAACTTTCCAAAATCTATATGATTTTCCCCAAAGAAGTTCTAAGAGAAAAGTTTATAGCAATACAGGTTGACCTTAAGAAACAAGAAAAATTCTGATATAAACAATTTAACTTCACAAATAAAGGAACTAGAA
The DNA here is from genome assembly GCA_003697995.1 of Taxidea taxus jeffersonii. Classification (NCBI taxonomy): domain Eukaryota; kingdom Metazoa; phylum Chordata; class Mammalia; order Carnivora; family Mustelidae; genus Taxidea; species Taxidea taxus. The sequence goes on along the minus strand of ML110065.1, from coordinate 61,107 downwards.
AAAAGCAAAACTGAAAGTTAGTAGAAGGAAGTAAATGGCAAAGATCATAATGGAAATAAATGGAAGACAGGCTAAAAAAAAAAAAAAACTATAGGAAAGATTAAAGAAACTGGGGCACCTGGGTAACTCAGTGGGTTAAGCATCTGTCTTCGGCTCAGGTCATGATCCCAGGATCCTGGGACCAAGCCCTGTATCAGGCTCCCAGGCGGCCTGCTTTTCCCTCTCCCTCTCCTACTCTCCTCTCTCATGCTCTGTCCCTCAATCAAGCAATTAATCCATCAATCCTTTAAAAAAAAGATTTAGAAAAACAAAATATGGTTCTTTGAAAATATTAAACTGATAAATCTCTGGCCAGATTCATTAGGAAAAAAGGGAGAGGCCAAAATAAAATCAGAAATGAGAGAAGTTACAAACTGACCACAAAAACACAAAGGATCATAGGAATGTACTATGAGGAATTATACACAAACAAATTGAAAAACCTAGAGGAGATGGATAAATTCCTAGAAACATACAACATTCTGAGACTGATTCATGAAGATACAGTAAATCTAAATAGACCAATTTTAATGATGAACCAGTAATTTAAAAACTCTTCCAAAATAACTAGTATAGGATCAGATGGCTTCACTGGTGAATTCTACCAAACATTAAAGAAGAGCTAGTACCTATTCTCAAATCATTCAAAGAAGAAATGAAAAGGAAGGAATACTTCATTTTACAAGGTCAGCATTACCCTGAAACCAAACCAAAGTCACCACACACAAAAAAGAAAATTACAGATCAATATCCCTGATGAATATAGATTGAAAATCTTCAACAAGATTTTAGCAAACTGAATTCAATAACACATTAAAAAGAACATTCACTACTCTCAACTGGGATTTATTGCAGGGATGCAACAATAGTTCAGCATCCATAAATCAATGTGATACACCACATTAACAGAACAAAGGATAAGAATCACGATATCTTAATAGATACAGAAAAAGTATTTGACAAAACTCAACATCCATTTAGGATAAAAATGATCAACAGAGTGGGTATAAAGGTAATGTACCTCAACATAATAGAGACCATATCTGACCAACCCACAGCTAATTTCATACTCAATAGTAAAAAGCTCTAAGCTTTTCCTCTAAAATCAGGAAAAAGACAAGGATGCCCATTTTCACTTCTTTTAGTCATCATAGTATTGGAACCCTTGGCCAGAGCAATAAGGAAAGGAAAAAAAAAGTTAAAGGCATCCAAATTGGAAAAGAGTAAAACTGTCATTATTTGCAGATGAGGTATCATATACACAAAACTCTAAAGACTCCACCAAAAAACTACTAGATCTAGTTAATGAATTCAGCAAAGTTACAAGATACAAAATTAACATACAGAAAGTGGTTGCATTGGTTACCACACACTAAAAATGAACTATCAGAAAGAGAAATTAAGAAAGCAATCCCACTTACAATGCATCAAAAAGAATAAGGTACCTACGAATAAATTTTATCAAGGAGGTGAAAAATCTATACTCTGAAGACCGTAAGACACTGGTGAAAGAAACTGAAGACAGCAGAAATTGAAGATATACCATGTTCATGGATTGGAAGAATTAATATTATTAAAATGTCTGTACTACCTAAAGGCATCTACAGAATCAATACAATCCCAATCAAAATACCAATGGTATTTTTCACAGAACTAGGACAAAGAATTCTGAAATTTGTATGAAACCATCTGTGACAATATGGATGAAACTAGAGGGTATTATGCTAAGTGAAATAAGTCAGATGTGGAAAGACACTGTGTGATCTCACTTATATGTAGAATCTAATAAACCAGAAACTGACTTACAGATACAGGAAATAAACCGTGAGTCCCCTGAGGGAGGAGGGGTTCAAGGGGTGACTGAAATAGGTGATGGGTATTAAGAAATATAGAGTTTCAGTTATAAGATAAGTCAGTCACAGGATATAATATTTAGCATAGAAAATACAGTTAATATTGTAGTAACTCTTCATGGTGGTGGATGATAACTACACGTTTCAGGAGGACCATTTTGTATTGTATAAAAATACTGCATCAGTATGATGTACACTTGGAACTAACAGAATATTGTTACACTTCAACAAAAAAAATAATATGTAACGGGCAAATAACTGTCCTTCAGAATCTCCTGAGTAAGCTGGCATTCCAACAGCTGGGCTCTTTGGAGGTAGAAAGCCAATGGATAACTTTTTCTATAAATAACAATACCCCAGAAAAGTAAATAGTTTATGTTATCTAATATCTTTTACTAGTGTGCAAAGGTAGCTGTCATTCCCTCAGAAAGGCAACTTCCAAAATTTTCCCACAGCAAATCATCATTCATTTCATTTGTTGCTTTTTACCCTCACTTGTGGTATTTAGTTGGTTATTCTGTTTGACATGCAAAATCTGACTAAGTCAGGCCAACTCAAAAAATAGGCAATTAGAACAATTTTTTTAAGGAATAAGGAGATCAGGAAGAGAATCATCCCAGAATAAGAGAACCTTTTGACAGAATTCACCCTTTTACCTCGCTGCCCAGGCCCACTGTAGTAAGCCTGCTTCTCCGCTGGCCACATGAGGGAATAAAATAGTGCACACGCATTTTGATCTACTGTCCAACTTTTGTCTCTTCAAATAAATATATGGTAGATGAACAAAAAAGTATCATGTCTTTGGCCCTTACAAAGCTCTGCTTCATCAAGCAAGTCACAGGCTGCTTAGAATCCTTGTTATATAAATAAAATAAAATTCTAAAACACAATCAAATAGACAAACCCAGAAGTAAAGCCCTTTCCCAACCAACTATGTTAAAAATTAGAAATAATATATCAGAGGTGTTTGGAGAAGAAACTCGTTTGGACAAATGGAAGGTGAGCTGAAAGGTAAAGAAAAATATGGAGACAATTCCCCATGTCTCCTAATGAGGGCGCCATAGGGGCACCCTGCTTAGATCTCCACCTTTGCAGGGGAGAGGTGGATGAAGGTTGTCCAAGCCTTACCTTGGTCTGGAATGTACAGAACATGTGTGTTAAGAACGGATGCTCCCAGGCCAAGGAGAGAACTCTCTTCTCTACCATTGTGCACTCAACATCATCGTCCATCAAAACCACGTCTTTCTTTAAGGCTTTGATTGCAAAAAACTGATTGGTTTTCTTGAACTCTGCTAGGAAGACCTAGAAGGAAAGATAAGAAGTAACTTTATTTTAGAATTTGATCTCATACTCATTAAAGAAGGGACAAAATCCTGAGAGAGATCTGTGTTGGGTGAGAAAAGAGAATTTCTTCTCTAATCCTCCTCTCTCCCCTTTACAGATAGAAAATAGAGCATTTCACTGATTTTAGAATATTACCTAGTAGTTTCACACTTGCTTTGTACCTTTCAAAGGGTTCCACAAAACTAACGTACAATTGGATGAGTTATTGTCAGTCCCTGAAAAATTCTGCTTAAAAAAGTATGATCTGTCTGCCCAGGGACCTGAGTAAATTCATAATATAAATTCCAAGAAACTAAGTGCATACTGAAGGAAGCAAGAGCAAGTAGCAGAGAGGAGGATTTGATTACACTTGAGACATCAGTGCAAATGAGCATCAAACTTAGCTCTAAGTTTTACCCAGTTTTTCAAGGTGAAAAAAGAAGAGAATTTTCCTTATATGCTTAAAGAGTGTACACCATTTCATCTGATGGCATAGGCACTAATGCCATTTTTAGGTCCTACTGTGTGTCATATACTCTGCTTTTTTTAAATTTTTAAAATTTTTAAAATTTTATTTTTTTTTTATTTACTTGATAGACAGAGATCACATGTAGGCAGAGAAGCAGGCAGAGAGAGAGGAGGAAGCAGGCTCCCCGTTGAGCAGAGAGCCCGATGCGGGGCTCGATTCCAGGACCCTGAGATCATGACCTGAGCCGAAGGCAGAGGCTTAACCCACTGAGCCACCCAGGCGCCCCACATACTCTGCTTCTTACCTAATTTTTTAGCTCAGGACTCTCCACAAGACAGACAGTAATAAAAAACAAACAAACTGGGTTTAAAGAGTAACTTTACTTGGTCAAATTCATGGAGCTACTCAGTAGAAAAAACATAATTTCAAATTTACTTTTTTTACTTGATTTCATGAATCTTATATGAAAGGACACCAGATGGCATATAATGGAGAGCTTCTACAACTTTTGCTTTTGCAAATGATGCAGCAACAGATGACTGACAGTGGTGAGGACATGGCATTTGGAAACAGAAAACTCCAGCTTAAGTCTCTTTTCATAGACATTTACTAGCTGTGGGAATGTGGGCAAACCAATTAACCTCTCTGGGCTTCAGTTTCCTAAATGTGTAAAAGAGATAATTGTCATGACATTCTCCAACTTGCAGGACCATTGTGAAAATCAAATGACTACCACATGGGAAAGTGATTTGGAAACTATAAAATGCTCTTGAAATGACAGTTATTAAGAATACTTGTCATGTGTTTCTTGACTTTTAGGGAATGTCAAAGTCAATGACACCAAACCAGTACTGAAAATGTATGTGTCTATATTTAAAATAATATGGTGCAGATACATAGCTTTGGGGTAGCTAGCTTTATAGAGGGCACAGAATGTAGATAATATTGCAGGCAAATGGATAATGTGCATATTCCCAGAAAACAATGCTATTTTTTTTTCTGGACCTCAAAGTAAATTGAGAATAAGAATATACAGAGGCTACCATTTTGCTGAGAAACCATAATTCCTATCTAGAGCCAAAAGGAAGAAAGAAAACAAGTTTTAGAGTATTCTCAGGGTTGTAAGAAAGGGAAATATGACTGTCCCATTTTGCTTTGATGCTTTGTCCTCCTCTCTTTGGGTCCCACAGTTCAGTCTTCTCAGTCTATAGGGATTCAGGGTCCTGATGGCAAGGGGCATATTGGTTTGGACATAGAACAGAGGATACCTGAGTCTCTCAGTTGTCCCTTGGGATATTTTATGAAGGCTTGTAGGTTTAACCTAATGTCTTTCTTATTGACCTTGTTCAAATATAGAAACCCATGTGGGAAAAAAAGAAATATAAACATTTCATTAACAATTAAAAGTGCTCTTTTGGTAATTGTTTCTTTCAATAAAACGTCCCCAAACCAGCCATAAACTAAGAAGCTGAAAAGGCAATTTCCATCTCTATAATGGGCTTTCAATTTTTGGTAACAGGTTATAATTGCACATTAATTGATGCTAAATTATAATGAAGACTAGCTATAAAATTGCCTATTACACAGATTAACACCAAATGAGCCTGCTGTGTTTCTTATTATTGTGGAAATGAACTAAAAGAATTAATGGAGATCAGCTAGTTTGCAGGGCAGAACTGATTTTGCCAAAAGCAATGCAGTGGTGTTTAAATCCAAACCCAGTTGGAGGATAATGTGACTCAGCTGTGGTGATGCTCAGTGGCATTCTAGTTTATTATTAAATAAACTGGGTAAGTTTCCCAGCCAAAGTCTGGTGAGCAGGTATGGAGCATAATGCTGGCTTTGGATGTACAAATCTATAGAAGTAGTCTCTGGCTAAAATTTTCCTAGGAGTTTCATCCAAGAATAAAACTGAGGGCATCATTAATATAGTAGATAGCCTTAATATCTAGAATAATCTCAAGGCTCATGTTCCATGTCATCCCTCTTCATGTTCACTAGCTTGAAATTTTTTTCTATCACTGATAATTGATCATTAAATTGTGTCATCTTCTTCTTTTCCTTTTATTCTTTGTGACTGACAGTCACAGCCCATAACTCAAGTGTGTGGCAGGAAGGATTTAGAGGGACTTTCCCCATGAAACTTTTCTCATGACTCTCAAGCTACAGCTTTGTTATGAAATGAATTGTGTCCCCTCTGAAATATTTACATGCTGAAGTCTTAAACCCCCGTTCCTCACAATGTGACTCTATTCGGAGGCAGGGTCTTTACAGAGGTAATCAAGTTAAAATAAGTTCATTAGGGTGGGCTCTAATCCAGCATGATTAGTGTCCTTATAAGAAGAGGAGATTAGGACACAGATACACACAGAGGAATGATGTGAAGACACAGGGAGAAGATGGCCATATACAAGCCAAAGAGAGAGACTCCAGAAGAAACAACTCTATCAACACGTAGGTCTTAGACTTCCAACCTCTAGAATGATAAGAAAATAAATTTCTGTTGTTTGATTCCCTCAGTCTGTGATACTTTGTTACATTTGTCCTAGCAAACTAATGCAAGACAGGACATTTGATAGAGAAAAAGAAAAAAATTGCATTCAAAGTAAAACAACACTCCAAGTTCGAGAAGAGAGCCAAAGAGAAACGAAAACCAAAAAACCTGTAAGAAATTTAAGCTGGCTGAGGCAGCTTTTTATTTTCTTGATGTCCAAATATACCAAACTCATAATTGTGTGAGATGTACATATTTGAAACAAAATGGCTTGGGAACAATGATTCCCAGGAAGCAGAGGCCACTACTTCCTAGAGTTCCTGGGTTTCCTTTTTACTCAGACCCTTCTCTATCCTGTCAAAAAAAATGCACAGGAATGTCCTCTCCATCCCCATGACCATTTCTGGTCCCACGAATTTAGGAGCTTTGTTTTTCAATTTCTGTAAGTTGGTCTGTAGAATTCTATAGTATCATACCTTGCCAAAACTTCCTTTCCCCAACATTTTGTGCAAGATAAAATCCTCGATTTTTAGTTTCATATGTACAGATGGTCTTTCTATGTTCGGTTCAGGTTCTGGACGATGGCACATTTTCTCCATCCCATCCAAAGGAGATTCCCAAGAGATTCCCTGAGGCTCTGAAAATAGCAAGCTAGCGGTTAAAAGTAAACAAGAAACAATGGACGTTCATTCTAGTTATTTTGAGAACACTCTCTCTTGCACTTCCCATTCTGAGGCTCCATCCACAAAAATGGGGGGGACAGTCCTGTGAGCCTGACATTTGGGGCATGGACTGTTATCTCTTATCTACTCAGTCAACTGGGAGAAATTTCATGTGAAGAAACATATTCTAATTAGCAAAAGATCAAATATGCAAAACAAAGAAGCACTTTAAATCATGTCCAATCATGGGCAAATAGAGATTTTAACCAAATTTGAGGAAAAAAGGGTTCTCAGCTACTTGCATGGCTCACAGGCACAGTGGCCACATGTGATGTTGCAAGTAAGGGATGAGGAAATGGAAAGCAGACTGATGGAGATCTGAACTGCATCATCCCTCATTGTATTCAAGTCAATCAATTTATTCCTTACCCAATGCCAGAGGACATACAGAAACTTTTTTGGAATCTTTCTCCCAACCCTTTATAACATTTCTTCTTTTTTATTGAAACATATTTAACACATCATATTATGTTAATTTAAGGTATACAACATGTTGACTTGATACACACACATATATGTATGTGTGTGTATATAAATATACATATATTATATATATATATTGTGGATATATATATATATATATTATCTTATGTTAGTCACCATACAGTACATCATTAGTTTTTGGTGTAGTTTTTGGTACTGTTTGCATGATAAATTTATTTATTGTGATACGATGGCCATTTTACAACAGCACCTCTATCACATCACATAATTTTCTCTTTTCTGGATGGAATAATGACATTTCTTTTATTTTCAATCTCCAGATTTACCTTTCATCTTCTCCCTAAACCCAAGGGAAATAAATACAGGCATCCCCCAGGTTTTTGAAAGTTCACGTTTGCCACTTTGCTTTCATGAAAGATCTACATTATTACCTGTTTTTCCTAGCTGAAAGAAAAAATCTGGAGAGGATTTTCTCTTTTACAGAAAAAAGAAAAGTACAAATAATATCCTGCATTGGTTCTGCAGCAAGCTGGCAAGAGGCAGCAGACCGAACATCGAGAGTGGTACCATCCAGTCCCTTCCCCAGGAACTGCACTCAGCAGCTCAGCACTCAGCACCCAGAGTTTTGAACTGTGTGAGCATCTGTGCTTGATGTCAAGCATGCTGTGCCTCAGTTAGCAATATGTGTTCTAAGCTATTAGAAAAGCCTAAGGTGATTTTTTTGGGTCTGGGAATACTCAAAAATTGTTCTATATGAAGTTATAGTAATTGCTGCTTTGCTTTATGCCATTCTGGCTTACAAAAACTTTCATGGGGGTATCATTGGGAAGATGGCAGAGAAGAAGGATCTTGAGCTTACCTCATCCCATGAGCACAACAAGATAACGGCTACATCTATGCAACTAACACTGAAAACGACCTGAAGACTGGCAGGACAGACCCTCCATAGTTGATTATAGCCAGGTGGCCACATTAAGAAAGATAGAAGGAGTATGGATACAGTTGGGAACCAAACCCATGTGAGACTAGCCACAAATGGGAAGGATACCACAGCAGAGAAGCCAGAGGATCAGATGCCACAGAAGGCACCCTGGCATGGGGGCCTGCACTGAGAAGACAAAGCTCAATAACATTTGGCTTGGAAAACCTGTAGGGCTTAAAACTAGGAGATTTAAAAATCAGTGGCCTTAACTCTGGGGAGAGCAGGAGGGTGACACAAAACTGAGTCCCTATCATACAGAACTTAAAGAACCATCATAACTTGGCTCAAGATAGCATAGAAGCAGCAGTTTTAAAAATGCCTGGAGTATACATGAAGGAGATCTATGGATTAATCTTCGAATGTGTGCTGGAGAGTCAGGGATCTTCAGGGGATTTCTCTGGGAACAAAACTATTGGCAGGCACCAAGAGAAATATCTCTTCCCCTTCCCAAGCCTAGATAGCCAGATGATTGCGAGATCCATCTGCCTTGACAGTACCACGTGCCCTGCCCCAGCAATCACATGTGGACCTGCCCCATCCAATCTGCCCACTTCAGCAGGCATCCCTCTAAAGCAGTTCTTGCCCCACCAACCCCACAGGAAACTCCAGTAGGAACCAGTACCACTCCTAAGTAAGTTCCCATCTGGGGCATAGGGGAGATAACTTCACACACCAGTGCACCTCTCGTTCCAAAAACTCAGTCTCACCTAGTTGTGCAGGGAGGAATCAGTGCCCCTCAGTGTACCTGCAGCTGTGGCAGAAAGGTTAACCCTAGATAGGCTGACTGTTGGCTCCACCCACCAACAACCCCACAGTGGCATTAGACAGGCCTCTCAATTGTTTGGGGAAGAAAGCCTGCCTTGCCCACCCACAGCAGACAAAGTAGGTCAGTGCAGCCTGCTCAGCTGAAGGCAATTATGGCTCAGCCTCCCCAATAGGGTACACACAGTCCAGCCAGGGACACCTCTAGAGCTCCTAATTCTTATGACCCGGGGAACTGCACTTCATGACACCATAGGACCTCTTCTCATCAAGGCCATTACTTTCAAGACCAGGAGATGTAGTTGAATGCCTAATACACAGAAACAAACACAGACAAAATGAGACAGAGAGAGATCTCAAATGAAAGAACAAGACAAAATCAAAAATGAAAGAACAAGACAAAATGCTAAAATGAAAAGGAGATAAGCAGTTTTCTTTCTTTTTTTAAAAAGATTTTATTTGTTTATTTGACAGTCAGGGATCACAGGTAGGCAGAGAGGCAGGCAGAGAGAGGAAGGGAAGCAGGCTCTCTGCTGAGCAGAGAGCCTATTGCAGGGCTCGATCCCAGGACCCCGGGATCATGACCCGAGCCGAAGGCAGAGGCTTTAACCCACTGAGCCACCTGGGTGCCCCAAGCAGTTTTCTTGATAAAGAATTCAAAGTTCATTACTGCTAAACCAGCTTTATAAGAAATGTTAAGGGGGAATTCTTCAAGTGAAAAGAAAAGGCCATAATTAGAAGAAAATTATGAAAGAAAAAATTTTCACTGGTAAAAGCAAACATATAATAAAGGTAGTAGATTAATTATGTATAAAGCCAGTATGGTAGTTAGAATACAAAAGTAGTAAAATCAATTATATCTACAAAAATGAGCCAAGGTATTCACAAAATAAAAAGGTATAAAATATGACATCCTATACATAAAGGCAGGGGGAGGAGTAAGAATTCAGTGCTTTTAGAATGTGTTTGAACTTAAGTGACCATCAAAATAATATAGACTGCCATACACATAAGATGTTATATATGAACTCAATGGTAAAACCAAATCAAAAGCCTATAATAGATACACAAAAAGTAAAGAGAAAAGAATCCAAGTGTAACCCTAAAGAAAGGCATCAAATCACAATGAAAGAGTAATGGAGCATAGAAAAAAAGAAAATAGAGAAAAACTACAAAAACAGCTAGAAAACAATTAACAAAATGTCTATAAGTACATACCTGTCAACAATTACCTTAAAGGTAAATGTACTAAATGCTCCAATAAAAAGTCATAGAGTACCTAAATGAATGAAAAAAAAAAAGATCTATATGCTGCCTACAAGAGACTCACTTCAGACCTAGAGACACATACAGACTGAAAATGAAAGTCTGGGAAAACATATGCCATGCAAACAGAAGAAAAAAAAAAAAGACTGGGGTAGCAATACTTTCATCAGACAAAATAGACTTTAAGACAAAGGCTGCATTGAGACAAAGAAGGGCACTACATAATGATAAAGGAATCAATCCAACAAGAGGACATAAAATTATGAATATTTATGCACCCAACATTGCAGTACCAAATTAAATAAAGCAAATATTAACAGGCAAAGGGAGAAATTGATAGTAATACAATAATACTAGGGAAATTTAATACACCACTTATATCAATGGATAAAAGGTCAATAAGGAACCAGTGACTTTGAACAATATATTAGAGCAGATGAATGTAACAGATATATACAGAATACTCCAGCCCAAAACAGCAGAATACACATTCTTCTCAAATACACATGGGACATTCTCCAGAATACATCACATTAGTTCACTCACACAAAAAAAGTCAATAAATTTAAGGATACTGAAGTCAGATCAAGCCTCCATTCCAACACAATGGTATGAAACTGGAAATCAATTAAAATAATCTGGAGAAAACATGAACACATAGAGCTGAAGGGCATACTCCTAAACAACAAATGGGTCAACAACTCAAAGAGGAAATCAGAAATTCATGGCGACAAATAAAAACAAAAAGACAATGATCTAAAATTTTGGGGCCAGAGCAAAAGCAGTTCTAAGAGGGAACTTTAGAGCAATACAGGCCTACCTCAAGAAATAAGAAAAATCCCAAATAAACAACCTAACCTTACACCTAACGGAGCTAGAAAAACAAAAACAAAGCCCAAAGATAGTAGAAGGAAGGAAATATAAAAATTAGAGAAGAAATAAATTAAATAGAGACTTAAAAAATAATAAAAAAGTCAATGAAACCAAGAGATGGTTCTTTGAAAAGGTAAACATTGATAAAACTTTAGTCACAATCATCAAGGAAAAAGAAGACTCAAAATCAAGTGAAAGAGAAGAATAACAACTTTCACCACAGATATACAAATGATTACTTAAAAATTTATGAAAAATGGAGTGCCATCAAATTGGACAACCTAGAAGAAATGGATAAATTCCTAGAAACGTATTCCAAGACTTAATCTTGAGGATATACAAAATCTGAACAGACTGATTACTAGTAATCAAATTGAATCAGTAGTCAAAAATTCCCAACAAAACGCCAGGACCAGATGGCTTTCCAGGGGAAATTCTACCAAACATTTAAAGAGGGGTTAATACCTATTCTTCTCAAACTATTCAAAAACATACAAGGAGGAAAACTTCCAAATTCATTCAATGAGGCCAAGATTACCCTGATACGAAAACCAGGCGAATACGATACCAAAAAAAGAAAACCATGGGCCAATAGCTCTGATTAACTTAGATGCAAAAATCTTCAAAAAATATCAGCAAACAGAATTTGGCAACACATTAGAAAAAAACATTCACCACAATCAAGCAGCTTTTATTCCAAGGATGCAAGAATAGCTCAGTATTTACAAATCAGTCAATAGGGCATACCACATTAACAACAGGAAGGATAAAAACCTCATCTCAACAGATGCAGAAAAAGCATTTGACAAAATACAACATTCATTCATCATAAAAACTCTCAACAAAGTGGGTTTAGAGGGAACACCTCAATGTAATAAAGACCACACCTTACATACCCACAGCTAACATCATACTCAATGGTGAAGAACTAAAATCTTCTTCTCTGAGATCAAGACAAGATAAAGATGTCCACTCAAGCCACTTTAATTCCACACAGTACTGGAAGTCCTAGCTGTAGCCATCAGAAAAGAAAAAGGAATGAATGAATACCATCCAAATTGATAAGGAAGAGTAAAACTTTTTGCAAATGACATATTATCTTTAGAAAACTGTAAAGACAAAAACACTATTGTAATTAATGAAAGGAAAGTCAAGAAAATGCAAAATTAATATACAGAAATCTGTTGCATTTCTATACACTATTAACAGTAGTAGAAAAAGAAACAAAGAAAACAATCCCATTTACAATTGCATCAAAAAGAATAAAATACTTAGGAATAAATTTAACCAAGGAGGTGAAACCTGTACTCTAAAAACTTTAAAACACTGATGGAAGAAATTGAAGATGACAAAACAAACGGAAAGATATTCTGTGCTCATGGCTTGGAAGAATTAACATTGTTTAATTGTCCACACTACCCAAAGCAATCTACAGATTCAGTGTAATCCCTGTCAATATACCAACAGCATTTTTCACAGAACTAGGACAAATAATATTAAAATTTGTATGGAATCACAAAAGACCTTGAATAGCCAAGTCAATCGTGAGGAAGAAGAGCAAAGCTGGAGGTATCACAATCCCAGATTTCAAGATATACTACAAAGCTATAATAATCAAAACAGTTTGGTACTCACACAAAAACAGACATATAGATCAATGAAACAGAATAGAGGGTCCCGAAATAAAAACACATCTATATGGTCAATTAATTTATGACATTGGAGGAAAAATAGTTTTTTCTTTTTTTTTAAAAAAATAGTCAACAGATGGTGCTGGGAAAACTGAACAGCTACATGCAAAAGAACAAAACTGCATTCCTTTCTTATGCTATGCACAAAAATAAACTCACAGTGGATTGAAACCCAAGTGTCAGACCTAAAACCATAAAACTCCTAAAAGAAGACACAGGCAGTAATTTCTTGGACATCAATCTTAGCCACATGTTTATGGATCTGTCTCCTGAGCAAGGGAAACAAAAGCAAAAATAAAGTATTGGGACTACACCAAAATAAAAAAGCTTCTGCACAGCAAAGGAAACCATAAACAAAACAAAAAGGCTACCTAGTGAATGGAAGAAGATGTTTGCAAAAGATATATCTGATAAGGGGTTAATATCCCAAATATATAAAGAACTTTTACAAAAACCACCAAAAAAAAAAAAATCTACTAAAAATGGGCAGAGGACATGAACAGACACTTTTCCAAAGAAGACACACTGATGACCAAGAGACACATGAAAAGATGCTGAATATCATCAACCAGGGAAATGCAAATCAAAACCACAATGGCAAGGATGTAGAGAAAAAGGAACCCACATACATTGGTGGTGGGAATGCAAACAAGTGTAGCCACTGTGGAATACAATATGGAGGTTCCTCAAAAAATTAAAAATAGAACTACCATATGATCTGGGAATTCTACTACTGGGTATTTACTTAAAGAAAATGAAAACATTAACTCAAAAAGATATATATGCATTCCTATGTTTATTGCAGCATTATTTACAATAGCCCAAGTATGGAAGTAATCCAAGTGCCCATCAATAGATGAATGCATAAAGAAGATATGGTATAAATATATATAAATAAAATGGAATATTTCTCAGCTATAAAAGGAATGAGCGCTTGCCATTATGACAACAATGGATGTGGAGGGTATTATGGAATGAAATAAGTCAGACAGAGAAAGACAAATATCACATGATTTCACGTATATGTGGAATCTAAAAAACAAAACAAAAGAAGACATTGTTAAATATAGAGATCTGGTAGTTGCCAAAGGAGAGGTGGGTGGGGAAACAGGTGAAATAAGGGGATTAAGAGGTATAGAATTCCAGTTACAAAATGAATAAGTCACAGAGATGAAAAGTACAGCATAGGGAATATAGTCAGTAATATTGTTGTAACACTGTATGGTGACAGATTAGTATTGAGTAATACACAGAGTTGTTGAATCAGTATGTTGTACACCTGAAACTAAGCAATGCTGTATATTAATTATACTTCAGTTAAAAATTGGGTTTCACAGAATTACTATACTTTAGGATAGTGGGGGGGGCCTGTACTTTCTAAGGTATGCTGAAATGATACAGTTCCCAGATTCATGTAGCCATATCCTCTCATGAATTACTTTCAGAAATTAGGCTGGGTAAACTTCCATAGTGATAAATGTTGAGGCCCCACTATTCTTCCCCTTTCTATTCTTAAATTTCCCAAAAAAGTCTCAAAGGTGCAGAATAAGATTGTCTCCTGTGATGTTCCCTCCACTGAGATTTATAGTAGATTTATTTTTGCAAAACATTTTACGGTGACAGAAAGTACCATTCCAAAATTCTACAGAAACAGACCTATCCCATTTTTTCCCCTGCCCCCACTTCCCACCCTCTTTCCTAATGGGGCACATTTTGATTTCACTTCCAAAAAGTAGGAGCCTCTTATCTATCAGATCAGATAAATGGAGAATTTAAATGCAGAGGACTCAGGTTAGGGTTGACCAAGATTAATCACTGACAATGATTCTACTGAGGATCAGGATAGCTACCTTTTTTCCCAGGTGCTGGTACACATGGCAGCCTAGCTTCACCTTTTATGGAGCACGGGAGACCAATTTCAACTGGACCTTCTCTGAAGATGTGTTCAGTATCTCTTAAGCAGCGAGCCTAGAGTATAAACAAAGAGTCAGACCAAGGACCTACCCATCCACTACTGCTGGGACAGCTCAGCCTATTGCTCTTGGGGATGAGATCCATTTAAGATTCCTAAATGCATTAGATAACCAACATTCTTCTTTCCTTTAGCACTACTTTAGGATTCCATAACCTGGAGGAGTCCACTGTTGGGGTTGGGGGGGGCGGCTAACTGGTTTTTCCTATACTGTCTACATCATTCAGTCACAGATAAGAATGGAAGGTCAATGGATGGAAAAATAGCTTTCATAGGCAATACCAAGTCTTAAAGAGGTTTTTTTCTTGGATAGGTAAATTCAACATGCTACTGCACATGAGTAAATGACAAGGCAGAAGTTTCCCCGAACTCCATGTTCTGTGCTCATTTTAGGGATGATTCTAGCAAGTATATAGGTATAAAGCTGGTAATGAATCCTCAATAATCTTAATGAATTTGTTTCTGCTCCTGCTTATCCCACAAAGAATTTAAAATCTTCTAAAGAACTATGCAATTCAAATGTATTAAATAAATAAATATCTCAGGGGCGCCTGGGTGGCTCGGTGGGTTAAGGCCTCTGCCTTCAGCTTGAGTCATGATCTTAGGGTCCTGGGATCGAGCCCCACACCCGGCTCTCTGCTCATCAGGGAGCCTGCTTCCTTCTCTCTCTCTGCCTGCCTCTCTGCCTACTTGTGATCTCTATCTGTCAAATAAATAAATAAAATCTTAAAAAAAATAAATATCTCAAAGTGGGGATAGGCATATGAGGATGAAAGTCAGGGGGAAGACAGGGACTCAGGAACAGACCCCATGTTGTCCCACAGCTCCAAGGGCCAAAGGACTGGAGCGGTCCTTGCTGAGTTGAAATTGAAAGAACTCAACCTAAATCCCCTTCCTACCTGTTGAGTGCTCTCAATCATTGCCAGTGCTTCAGCCATTAGCTTCTGGTTTATGCCACAAAGGTTGGCCACCTTGGTCTGGCATCTGTGATGGACGTTCATGCCACATGCTGAAAAGGAGAAAGAGACACTGAACGAGAGCAGCAGAACTCACTGAGTGGGCTTTCACAGGACTGTTGTAGGTACACATGTGTTGAGGGACAACCGGTAAATATCTAGAGCCATCCTCCCAGCAGAAGGAGACACTGCATACAAATAAATTAGGACAGTATTTTTATGATGCCCCTATGCTTCCACCTCCCCTTGCCAAGACCACCACACAGACCAGATGTTCCTTGATGGGATGCTGGGGCATGACTCCCACTTGAATCAGAACCAGAGGCTTGCTGATAGGGGAGTATGCATTTATACTGTGCCCCTGCGGAGAGAAAAACGTGATGCTGGCTCTCTGAGGGGAAATGTGCAATGCTGGGATGCAAGGTGATTTACTCTCACTCTTCACTGGAGCCCAAATAACCCCTTTCCAACATGGACCCCAGGGAGCTTCTCCTCCCCTAGGCTGAAGCCCAGGGTGCAGCCTCGGCCTGCAGAACTGACATGGAAAGGATGGGGATGGTCTGTGCTTAGGGGCAAGCGGGGGAGGACAAAAAGTGGCCTGGAGACCTCATCTTCACCCTATGGCAGAGTTGGGCTAGTTCAACCAAATGATCTATACAGACCTATGATCCTGGGGGAATATTCTGATTCATTAGTCCTGAAAATAGCACAAGAAAGGTCCACCCTCCACTCACTGTGATGCCATGAGCTATCCTGGATCGGGATGTGTGTGCACCTGTCCATCTGTATAAAGACAACCACAACTTCATGTTGTTAGTTTAGAATACCAAAATTCTGCTTATGAAACATTGCCATTACAATAAAAAAAAAACTTAAGATTTCCAAACCCTGGCTGATAGAATTCTATTCTCAAGTCTTATTTCATTCTATCAGGGTCTATCAATAGGCATTTTTATAAGGCAGTAGACAGGACAGGCTATAAAGTAATGCACTTTTACCCTCACCTGTTTATTAGCTTATTTGTGTGCAAAGAACTTAACACCATGATTGGCACTAAATAGGCACTCAACAAATACTTCATCTTCATCATTTATTCCAATGAGATATGTTTTAAAATATTTAAATGAAATTTTAGCAGGCTTCAGCCTTTAGTTTTAACTAGCTTACTCTTCTCAGACAGTTCCTCATAAAAATAAACCAGCATTTTCTGTGTAAGTATAGACTAGTACTTGTCCCAGCCTATATGTATTGATACAACCAAAATCTGTTCTAAGTGAAATCTTCTATGTATATCTAAACTCTGTAATACAGTAACAGTGCTGCTGCTGAGGGCACTCTGCCCTTCTGAATTTAGCATGACTCCTCCTAGACTTGAGGCAGGTTGCACACTGGGCAGCCCTTATTGCATTTCCTTACTCTTTACCACAAGCCGAAGGGAGGCAGCGAGCAAGGACTGAGCATGGGCGGGTTGGAGAGTTTCACTTTGTTTTTGAAACACGGTAGCTGGACCTAAGCTTTTCTCAGACACATTCACACGAAGGCAGGCCCTATTCCCACTTTGATAATGTCATATGTCTCTGTTACTAACCTATTAGGTGATAACTTGATCTCTTTGAGTGCAAACAGTCCCTTTGGATGGTGATTTTCATGGGAATTAAAGTGGAGAGAGAAAAGGATAGAGTGAAGATGAAGGGAGGCCTTATTTAGGAAGGTGGCTTAGAAGAGAACAAGACAGAAAAACAGGGCCAAGGCAGAGGAACAGAGCCCAAAGAATAGATTGGAAGGGGAGGTAAAGTCAAGGGCATGGGGCGCAAGGACACAGTGGTCTGCAGGTGTCAGCCTCGAGAGCAGAGGGTGTTGGGGAGGACAGGGAGGGGAGGAGAGGGGAGAGGAGAGGAGGGGTGAGAGGAGAGGGGTTGCCTGGCCTGTAGGAGAGGGGAGAGGGAAAGAGAAGGGACTGGGGAGAAAGAATGTTAGGGGGGGATGGAACAGGTGTGTGGGTCGTGAAACAATGGCAAGGAACCCTCATGGAGGTTCTGAGCTCAGAGGCATCGGTCAGGCTGTTGGCACCACTGGGCAAGTGGGGTGCTCAGGCTCCAGGGAAAAGGAAAAAGGAACTTGCACTGTGAGGGGGATCATCAGAAGACCCGGGGAACGTGCAGAGGGGACCTGATTGCTCATGGCTGCTCATTCAGTTCTGAAATTAGTCTTGCCTATGAACTCCTAAAGATAAAGATACTCCATAGAGTACGAGGGCCATCTATGTGCTCTTGAAGTGGTGTAGACAGCAAGGTGCACAGTGGTATTCCTAAGGGATGATTAAGGTGAATTTTCACTGCATGTGGGTTTTGCCTTCGGCAATGTTGAAAACCTAACCCTCCCCATCTCTACCAAGATACCACTCCGGACTTCCCCAGACACATGAGCACAGTGGGCATGAGGAAGAGAAGGCTGTTGAAGGTGACCCTCACCTTCATCACTTAAAAGATAAGAACTATGAAAGATGAAGCCAGCGGCATAAAACAAAACGGGACGGCCAAGAAAAAGCAAAGTGGCTTCCATATTTAATAATTCAAAATAGAAAGACCTCTGCTGCAACAGGATGCCCTCCTTTCTGACTGTCTAGCCCTTCCCCAGCCTCCCTCCCAGCGCAGAAGGCACAAGTGCCCTGCTGGAGTTTTCCTTCCCTACTGCATAATCCTGGTGTAACAGATCTCAGTTTCCAAAGGTTATTGCCTTAGCAATTTGAACTTTTAGAGCAAGAAAGTGCTTTTTGCTTTCTTCAGGGCAGGTCTGAGAAGCTCAATGAGGCCCTGCTGCAATGCCAGCCTTTAAGGAGAGATCAGAGGAGGGAACATGATGGTCAGTGCTGGGCTGGGCCTCCTACTTGGCATGCTTTGGGCATCGACCCTCCAGTCTAAGTCGGAGAATGCCTACGTGCAGGACCATCCACCAACTAAGCAGATGTCCCGGGCTTACTCCTCGGTGGGCTACAGAGGGAATCTTAAGGTGTGAGGGAGATTGGTGGGGGCATAGCTTGAGTGGCCAGTTCAGAAGGGGCAGGCCAGGAACACCGGGAGACAGCAGGGCAGGTCCCAGGGAAAGTGCCATCTTCCTCTCTTCCCAGCACGAGGTACAACAGAAGGGTGACAGGCCAGGAGACTTGACACTGGGCATGAGCAGGTTTGCACTTCTCTGGGATCCCAGGATGATGGTGTTGGAGATGGATGGGAAAGAACAGCAGTGGCCTGCTGTCCCGGGAACTTCAGATTCCTGATCCCAGGGTTATGTGAGCTAGCTGGAGAAGTCAACCCTCTGTGCTCCCTCTTCCCCTCGTGCTCTCCATTAAAGCTGCAAAGCCACCCTGCTGGGGTTCCGTATGGGGCCCAGGCTCATTGCCCGCTGGACTCACCATCGCACTTGAGTCCTTGCCTGGCCAGGCCCCACAGCAGTGTCCCACAGTGCTCACAGAAGGTCGGGCTTTTGTAATTGTAGACTTTAAATCTATGCGGCATGTCAATTTTGAACCTCTCCTTGTGGAACTGAAAGAAGAGAGAACACGTGACCATGTGCATGTCCCTGGTTCTCAGCCTCTGGTGTCTTAGTAGCTACTCTAGTCTGACAGAGGACTAAAAACACTGGAATGGTGTGTGCTTTAAGCCATAAGCTTTACTCGTCAAGCCTTACCATAGCCAAAGAAGGCAGGCAGCCATTAGTTCCTCCGGGCAAGGGGACCGTGTGCGATAGACACACATCAAGTAACCAGGAATGCACTGAGGTCTGAGGCATTCCCAGGGATAGGCTAATATCTTCAGGAAGGTGGGACTGGGATTATTTATCTAAATGGGATCTGGGTGAACACTGCACTGCCCTTCCTATTTTAATACACATATTGCCTTTTCTTTTTCCACTCAGAACTAGGACTCTAACCTTTGGAAGATGTTATATAATGCCTCCTCTAGGGGAAATCCTGTTACAGGTTTATTACTATAAAAGCCTAAGTATGGAGAATTTCATAGCTATTACGCATGGACTGGAGGGGGTGAGCAGCAGGTAACAGGTCCTGCCAGGTGCTATGGATAAGAATGTCACATGTATTATCTTTTACACATGTGATATTGTAATTACCCCCTTGCATGAGACTTTATGAGAGTCCTCAGTTGATGAATGAGGAACATAGGCACAGAGAGGGCAAGACACTTGTTTAGGTCCCACAGCTGGGAGCTGGGACATCCATAATCCTGAAGTCAGAATCAGCCTATCTTCTTTCCATCATTACCCTTTCTTCTCTCAAAGTCAAGGTGATGGGTTAGGAGACGGGAAGAGGGGAGATGACAGAGGAATGCTGGTGGCTGATATATGACAGGATTTTTTGTTTTGTTTTGTTTTCCAGAGTTGAAATTCTCTCCTTTAGCCAAACATATCACGTGAACAACAGCAATAACAAACCATGAGGAACAACAGCAATAACAAACCACGAGGTCTGATTCCTGGTGAGAATACCAATATTCTTGTGTAATATAGAAAGTTTTACTTAAGACTTATAATCTCCTCAGAAGTTTTTAATTAAACAATTTCCTTGGGAATGTGCACAGCTACGAAGCCTTAAGCTTTTTCATTAACAGTGATATATCTAATATTTCCACCGAGGATGTTGGCTAGCATTGGGTCATTAGAACAGCTGTTTAGAATGGTTCAAACGTTACTCAGAACTTATCTTAGCCATTTTTCAACCAAGAAAAAATAATTTTCAGATCTCGCTTTGTATAAATATTTCCATACAAGTATGAACAATTTACGTCAAGGTCTGGGCTGGAAGACCTCTACCTCAAATTTTGACCCCTAGCTCAAAATAGTTCCAGATATGTCTGGAAAAGACTATAGATTTGTATTTGCCAATATGACACTCACTTAGCCACATGGGTCAAGTGAGTCTGCAAGATAACAAGACAATGCGCTATCAGTGTAAAGCACATTCTGGATTCTGAAGATTTTTTTTATGAGAAAAATAATGTAAACGATCTCCTCAATTTTTATACAAGGATACCTGAAAATTTTAAATTGCACTTGTGGCTCTCATTCTGTTTCCAGGGAAAGCTATTGAGGTTAACAGTCATTCTTATAAATTTGTGATTTTCCCGGGAAAAATGAAGGCATCACGTAGAGAGAGCAGGAGGCAGGTTGGGAGGTGGCAATTTCATTTAAAGAAACGAAACACTTGTCAGAGAAAGACAAATATTATATGATATCGCTTATATGTGGAATCCAAAAAACAAACTAAAAAAAGTCCCACCTAACTCACAGAAAGGGATCAGACTTGTGGTTCGCAGAGGTGACGGGGTGAGAGGAAGGTGGAAACGGAGGAAGGTGGTCAAAAGGTACTTGTGCTTATGAGATAAATAAGTCCTAGGGACAGAATGTACAACACGGTGACCACCGCTAACACTGCTGTGTGATATACAGGGAAGGTGTTCAGAGAGTAGATCTTAAGAGTTCTCATCACAAGAACTCTCGTTTTCTCTTTTTATGGGATCTGTGTAAGATGACGGATGTTAGCTGAACCTATTGTGAACGTTTCATAGTATATGTAAGTCAAAACCATCACCATGTATGCCTTGAATGTATACAGCGATATATGCCAATTATTGCTTAATAAAACTGGGGGTGGGGGGGTCTCTCACACTGCTCTGGGAGACTGCGACCTGAAATTTTGTCCCAGCCCAGCTACTTACATCACACATGATTGACCGCAGACAGACTACTTTAACCTCTTTGAGCCTTAGCAGAGCCACTTTTGATAGGAGACTGTCCCCTTCTAACTCTAAATTTTAAAAGAAACTCTGCTCTACAGAACCCAACCAATTTGCCATCTCTATGCCTGCCCCTTGGCTGGAGAAAATCACACACCTGGGCAGGCTGGCCCCTCAAACTCAGGCAGACTTGGCATTGTCCTCAGCAGTCCTACTGTTCCTCTCTAACCACCTTGCTTTTCCATCCCAAGATAATTCTCTCACAGGTCCTTCTTCCTCAAAGCCACTTGCAGCCTTCTCTTCTTCCTTCCCCCAACCTTCAGACGACACTGAAGGTAAGCTGTGTGAGGGAAGCTCTCTCATCTGCCTGCCCCCAAGTCTACAATCTGCCGTCATCGGCAACCACCTTCTCCTCCTTTTCTGTTACAATCGATGAACCGACCATCTGTGTGTGGGAGACCCATCTCCACGTGTGCTTTAGACATCTTCCCCTCTTGCCAAGGATGGACTCCTTCCTCCTTGACTGCTTTGGTTGCTGCTTTCTCTCCCGCTTCATCCATCTCTCCTCTCTCTCTAGCAACGGGGATATTTCCATCCCTTGTGTTTCTCCTCCTTTCAGAGACTGCCCTACTTCAATGAGCTTCAGGTTAAGGTTCCTTACAATATTAGCACATAAATTGTTTCCATGTCACCAACTCTCAGTAACCGTCAGTGTTGGTCAGTGAAGCAAACATCTCCATGATTTTCTGAAATTTCTTCGATCAAGGGCTCTGGAGATCTCCACAGGGTCCTCATTTTTTCTCAACATCTTAACTGCACTGAACGCAACTGAGACCTTTGCTTTCTGGTTTCTGTAACCTCATGTACTCTTAATATATGAAGAGCCCTATATGAACTCTTAGTCTTTTTCACAAGCTCCTTCTCTTCTACCTAACATGCAACTTTAGATTCCTTTGGGGAATTTATATATTTGATGTACTGGCTCCTGTGAATTCCAAATGCATGTAGAATTGTCCACTTGATACCCCCACTTGGATGTCCACCAGCATCTCAGCTGGACTTATTAAAAACTGAAATATTGGGACGCCTGGGTGGCTCAGTTGGTTAAGTGGCTGCCTTCGGCTCAGGTCATGATCCCAGCATCCTGGGATCGAGTCCCACATTGGGCTCCTTGCTCGGCAGGGAGTCTGCTTCTCCCTCTGCCTCTGCCTGCCTCTCTGTCTGCCTGTGCCCGCTCGCTCTCTAACTAATAAATAAATAAAAAAAACCAAAAAACTGAAATATTAATTTCTCCTTCAGTGTTACTTTGTTATGGTTCTGCCACTTCCCCGCAGACAGAAACTGAGGCATCATCTTTATTTCCCTCTCCTTTACTTTCCATTTCCAATGCACTGACAAATCTAATCATTTCTAACAAAGAAATCACCTGAAAGCCTAGTCACTTTATCCCCTCTCCATTGTTACCATACTGGTACAAGCCAACAACCTTCCTCCTTGATAGGACTTCCGCAGCCACCTCTGGTTTTTACGTTCATACCTCAACCCGCAATTTCCCCTACAGAGTCACCACGTGGGCTTCCCACTATAGGTCAAATAAAATCCAACCACTTCTCCAGGGTCTTAAAAAAAAAAAATCTAATCTAGGTCCTGCCAAGTTCCCCGAATTCGTATTCTATTCACTCTCTTACCCTTGCTGTTCCAGCTGCATGGTCTCATTTCAGTTCCTTGAACATGCTGACTCTCCTCCTTGGGGCCTTTTCTGTCTGGAGGCTGCTTCCTCCTGCTGTTCATCTAGCTGGCTCCTTTACCCTTAGCTCTCAGCTTATATGCTCGCCCGGGAGATTCCCTGACCTTTGGTTTATGTAGGTCACTCAATTTTTCTCCATCATCACACCTTGTTGGTTATTTAATATAAATGGAAAAAATACATTGCTGTTTGTTAATTGTGTGTTTCCCTAATTTTACAGCGAGTTCTATAAAGGCAAGACCAGGTCTGTTTTGTGCTCTGTTTTGCATTGTACATAGTAGTATAGTATCTTCCATGTATTACATACACACTAAATATCTGTGGAATGAAGAAAGAAAGTATAGGGAAAGGAGGTGTGCCTGACTCTCCAGCTCTGCTTCCCTTCCCTACGGGGTAACATCTAACCTGTCTCTATGCCATATATCTTAAAGTTCATTATGAAAGTAACACTTGCCTCTCAACATAAGAATTATACTTCTGTTACATCTCACACTAACCTTGTAAATGCCTGCATCTATATTTTGTCATCATTTGCCTCTAATCCTTAACTGCCCATTATAGCTATAGATGCCACAAGAGTTGTTCTCATATAATTGACCAAAACTGTTTTCTGGGCACTCTCTACCATGCTTTCCTGGAAAAGGTAGAGTCATCAATAGTTTATTTTGTTTTTTGTACTTATACCCTGGTTTTGGATCTCAGTAAATAATCATTACTGAAGAGGAAAGGGTTTTATGGAGATTGCTGTTCATTGATAAGCTGAAGGATTCAAGCTCAGGCAATACTAAAAAGAATTAGTGGGCTGTAAAATTTAATGTTAGGATAAAATGACCATATTCCAGACAGAAAGAGGAACCTGAACACATACCATGGTTTCTCGGCTATTGATGGCTGATCCCGTGCACTTAGCTATAACTTTATCGATACACTTCTTATGAATTGCTGCATTACACTCTGAAAAGAAATTATTGCATCTTAAGATAATCAGAAGTTAAGGAACAATGAAATAAAAAGAATGACAATAACACAACAGAAATCCTTCTTACTTACGTCGACACTGGTAGCCTTGTTTGTTCAGACCCCTGCAATAAAGCACACGTCTGGCTTACTTGGAGGTTTGCGTCAACAGCAGCACCATAAACATTAAAACATAGCTTCCTAGTATCACAGAGCATTCACTGATCAGCAGCCCTGGTCTGTCACTGGATGAAAGTGTTAACATGTATTGTTGTTTTCTGTTTTTTTATTTTAAACTGCTTTGTTAAAAGTCTGATAATTAAAGGAGAAACTGTGTTTCTCCTTTCTTTCGTGTAGCATGTAGAGATGAAAATACATGACTGAAAATGCATTACAGGCTCCTACTAGCAAATTTCCATGTCCTACACTTAAAAATTCATTGCCTCTCTAAGCTCAGTAGAGATAAGCAAAGACATCGGTACAATATATTGTTTCCTCTTTCTGAGTATCTGAGAATATTTGCAACTACTAAATTCTTGAGCTTAAGACTCATTCCTGAGAAATGCTCACTATTAGAAAGGAAGACAATTCTAATCATTCAATTAAACAGTTGTTGGAAATCCATCAAAAGTCTGTTTGACCTTTGGATACTCTAGTTAGACTGGGGTTCTGAGTTGATGGATTCTGAAGTAGCCCAAAGAAGAAAACACCCTACCAAGAGCCAAGGAGGCGGAGACCAGAGACAGAAGTCGTTTCAAGCCTCCGCAGTCCCATTGCCTTTGCTGTGTGCTTACTGAGGCTTGAGCTGATCTCTGTCGGAGGGCTGCTGAGATGCCCAAGAGCCCCGTAAACATCTAAACCCATTAGCTCCAAAGCAAAATTGTTGCATTTTGCACACATTAGTAACAGCACAGTTGGGCTATCGAGGTGGTAGAAGTTTCAATTGTAAAACTGTACCAGCAGTAAAGATGTTTCCCTCTTCTGTCTTTCCAATGTACCCCAGTGGCCCCCATTTAATCAGAAGCTAAAGTTCTAGAAAACTTTTTCTGCTAGAGCTGGCTTCCCTTCTCTAGAGGAGTCATATTATGAAAATATTGTATAGAATCACACTCTTTAAGCCTCATCCTTCCATGCAGTGCTTATGCCAGCACGCTCCCCTGAGATGGAGCATACTAGGCGTGACAGGTTGAGAGGATCTGACACAAAGCACAAGCTGAAGTTTGGAGCGAAATGCCAAATTACCAGACAAACTCGTGACAGACAGAGCAAAATGTGGGTTGTGGGAAAAAGGTAGCGGTGAACTCATGGCACTTCACATGGTGGACTTTGGCCTGTTTGATGGCTCCTCGGCGGTGATGCAAAGCAAAGAAGCCTTCAGTCTCAAATTCACTCATGTCCTTTGTGTCTGCAGGAACAGGACAGGGGACAAAGTGGGTGAGGGGATGGGGAGATGGGGAAAAGATGGAGACAGAGAAGTAATTAGGCAAGCACTGAACCAGTAAAATCCCAAGTTCTTCTTAAGGTTGGTACAGCACTAAGCTTCTTTCTTTAATTCTATAATACAGAATTATCATAGGGTGTATTACTATACAGTCGAAACAATGAGGTTGGATTACTGGCTCAATCCCTCACTCCTCTTTGACTGTGCTAAGCTATCCTCTTTCAGTTTTTAAAACCAGAGGTCAGGGGTGCCTGGGTGGCTCAATGGTTTAAACCTCTGCCTTCAGCTCAGGTCATGATCCTGGGGTCCCGAGATTGAGCCCCACGTCGGGCTCTCTGCTCAGTGGGGAGCCTGCTTCCCTCTCTCTCTGCCTGCCTCTGCCTGCTTGTGATCTCTCTCTCTCTCTGTCAAATTAAAAAAAAATTAAAAAAAGATAATAAAACCAGAGGTCAGAACTTTCAAAGTATTTATCAACCTCTCCTATTCACTGTCAATGATGAGTCAGCCAGAAAAAGCAGGAAGTGGTAAATACTTTTTGCCTGTAATTCTAAAAACAATGTGGTGACTGATAGCAACTTAGAAAGAGCTTTTTAAAAAAAAATTTCCCAGGATGCTTTATGTCTGATGGTTTATGGGCAGGGTCCAGTAGTTGGAGGAGAGCTAGCCAGACTTGTGTGTGAGGACAAAAGAAGTTTGGAAAGTTTATGCTCTGGTTCATGATGTCCACAGTGATCAGGTGCACCAGCTATAAATTTATAGACTACAACAGTCAGTGTGGAAAAAGCTAGAAATGAATAGATGACTGCAATTGTTTTTTAATGTCTAGGTAATCCTGGATGTTACCTAGTCATCTAAATCAAATCATCACATTCACATTTCTTCAGTTCATTCTGGGCTCAGAATATTGGTGAAGGTACTATGATAGTCACTGTCCATAGTGCCCCATGCCAGTATAACATATTTCTAAAAGGCTGGTAAAATTCTGAGAATACTAATGATTCCTGGCTGAAGCCCAGACTCAAAGAAAACACACAAAAGCAAGGCAATCATGGTTCAAAAGTGTAATGACAACTCCAACATTCAAGAGAGAAGAAAATGGTAAACAAGAGATAAATATAAATGGGAGAAGATATTTGCAAATGACACTACAGATAAAGAGCTGGTATCTGAGATTTATAAGGAACTTCTTAAACTCAACACCCAAAAAACAGACAAGTCAAAAAATGGGCAGAAGACATGAACAGACACTTCTCCAAAGAAGACATACAAATGGCTAACAGACACAAGAAAAAATGTTCATCATCATTAGCCATCAGGGAAATACATATCAAAACCACATTGAGATATCACCTTACACCAGTTAGAATGGCAAAAATTGACAAGGCAAGAAACAACAAATGTTGGAGCAGTTGTGGGGAAAGGGGAACCCTCTAACGCTGTTGGTGGGAATGCAAGTTGGTACAGCCACTCTGGAAAACAGTGTGGAGGTTCCTCAAAAAGTTAAAAAATAGAGTTATCCTATGACCCAGCAATTGCATTACTGGGTATTTACCCCAAAGATACAGATGTAATGAAAATAAGAGCCATGTGCACCCTAATGTTCATAGCTGCAATGTCCATGATAGCCAAACCGTAGAAGGAGCCAAGATGTCTTTCAACAGACAAATGGATAAAGAAGATGTGGTCCACATATACAATGGAATATTACTCAGTGATCAGCAAGGATGAATACCCAACATTTATGTCAACATGAATGGAACTGGAAGAGATTATGCTAAGTGAAATAAGTCCAACAGAGAAAGACAATTATCATATGATTTCACTTATTTGTGGAACATAAGGAATAGCATGGAGGACATTAGGAGAAGGAAGGGAAAAATGAAGGGAGGGAATTAGAGGGGGAGATAAACTATGACAGACTATGGACTTCAGGAATCAAACTGAGGGTTTTGGGGTGGGGAGGTGGGAGAATGGGTTAGCCTGGTGATGGGTATTAAGGGGGGTATGTATTGCATAGAGCACTGGGTGTTATATACAAACAATGAATCATGGAACATTACATCAAAAACTAATAATGTACTGTATAGTGAATAACAACATAATAAAAAAATTAAAAAAATATAAAAAATAATTATTACTAAAATAAGGATAATGAATTTAGTGATTGTAACTTCTAATACTATAATTTTAAATAGCTGGAAAGTATCTTAGATTATTTATATTTCTTATATTTTTACAAGTATTAAAAATGGAGGCTTAGCAAGAATAAGAGGCTTTTATCTCACAAATATAATGACTTAGCAATATTTAAACTAAATTACTTCCATTCTGGATAAGCAGTGGCAGAGGTATGACAATACACTTGAGACAAATGTCCCTGCCAATGTACTTTATTTTCCGTATCTTTAATGGGGCCAGGCTAGAAATACATTGGGTAAAGGGTGGAGGGCATGTGGATAGAGAGCTCTCCCCTAGAAACCCATCCAAATCCCATGCCCCATTTTATGACTAACATCTCTACAGTGGTCCACAGGTCTGTTTTATGGCAACTCCAAACTCTCAGATAAAGAGCATTCCGAAAAACTCTAAAAAGTTCCACAGATGAGATATAATATTTTGCCCAATATTTTAAGGTTAGGTAATGTAGATCTTTTTATATAGAACTGAGCTGGAAATAAATTATTTTTAATTTATTAAAATAATTTTTTAATTAATTAAATTAAATTCAGGGTCACTGAGGCAACTGCTGTTTTCTGCAAGTTCTGATATAAGCAGATCTATTTACAACCTGTGACTGGTGTAGTAGGTAGTTTGTCCGGAAGATTTGACTCATTTCTATTTTGGTCTATGTGAAATGAAATAAAGTATAAAATTACTTTTTTTTTTTTTATAAAATTACTTTTTAAAAAAATATTTTATTTACTCATTTGACAGACAGAGATCACAAGTAGGCAAAGAGGCAGGCAGAGAGAGAGAGGAGGAAGCAGGCTCGCCGCTGAGCAGAGAGCCCGACGCAGGGCTCGATCCCAGGACCCTGGGATCATGACCTGAGCCAAAGGCAGAGGCTTTACCCATTGAGCCACCCAGGTGCCCCTAAAATTACTTTTAAATTCAGGTAATAGAAGTGAATTATTCTAGGAATCCTAATTTTATTACTGTAAAAATTTATATATATATATATATTCTGAACATTAAACTATATAAAACTGTAAATTTTTTTAAATGTCAGAAAGTGCTAGAAATAAACTTACTCCCTTGCAATTTCCTTTGACTTTTCTTTATCCTCTAACCATTTTGATCATTACAGGAGAGCAACTATATAAACACTCAGAATTTCTTGAATTCTTCTGGTATATATTATGTTTTTTTTCTGAAGGAATTTGCTCTCTATTGGCTTGAATAAGTTTATTGGTTTTTGTAGGTTTGGTTATTTCTTTCTAGTAATAGTTTCTAATCTATTATTTAGCCTAACCTATCACTTCTTTGTAATCAGTCAACCACAGATGTTTCCTGGGCAGCTTGGAGCAAACTGCTATGCCTAATGTTCTGAAGAAATATGAGATGTTATCCCTAACTTCTGAGTGGCTAACAGTCAAGTCAGGAAGACATGGCACTCACACAAAGAACAGTATGTGATGGTTTGGAATGGACATGTTGATATGCGCACCCATATTTTTTAGGAGGTAGTAAAAGGGATTACAAAAGAGACCAGGAAGGAACATTTAAAAAATTAAGAGAAAAACTTCAATAGTATCACATTGGGTAAGCCAAGAAAGAATGGGGTTTGCAGCATTACTATAGAGATATCAAGGAACCAGAGGCTAAGAAAGAGAAATTTGTTTTGAGGAATCATACTCTTGAAGAAAACAACTTGGTGGGTTTGCCAAAATATAAGCCAGACTTTTAAGGTAAAAAAAAAAAAATATCTTTTTTTCAGACTAGACAAGATGGCTTAATTCAGTATGTCTTGGCAATGAGTTGGAAACCAAAGAGAGAAGGAAATATTGAAGATGCT
This sequence comes from Taxidea taxus jeffersonii, assembly GCA_003697995.1. Taxonomy (NCBI): domain Eukaryota; kingdom Metazoa; phylum Chordata; class Mammalia; order Carnivora; family Mustelidae; genus Taxidea; species Taxidea taxus. The sequence continues at coordinate 31,351 of ML110065.1, read as the reverse complement.
ACAGAGCTTACGGTAGGTAGCTGCTAGGAATTTGAGGCAGGGGATCCAGAAAGGGAGGGACAGTTTCTGAGTCCCCAGAACAGGAAGCAAGTATAGGAAGCAGCAGCTATCTCTAACATACAGAGACAGACAGGAGACAAGAGTCATTCCCAGTTAAATTGGGGGCACGGCCAAACTCCAAAAGTGAGAGAAGAATGAGATGCCCTTAGAAACTGAGGAGTAGAGTAATTTTGGACTAGCCATTGTATGGGAATAAAAGGAATTTCTAAATACCAGGGTGAGTCTGACTGAGTAGTTCAATGAACATTTATTAAGTCCCTCCTATGTATGTGGCATGCAACCTAGTGCTGGAGTTAAAGAGACAAATAAGACGTGGTTCAGCCATTGCCTTCCTTCAAGAAGTTTAGAGTCTACAAAAGGCAATTACTATAGTAAAAGTCAGAACATAAGTATTCACAGGATGCTATGTAACCAGAAATAAGGAAACTACACAAGTTAAGGCAGGTATAGAGAGGTGGAGGTGAGAAAAAGGAAAGTTGGACAGGAGAGGTACTATAAGATGATTTCTGGGCTGAGTTCTGAAGAATAGATAACTTCTACCAATGAGTGGGAGAAGGTATGGTGGGGAAAAGCAAAAGATGTCCTCTCTAGATGCAAGGGAATGCCAAGGGTACATTCAGATAAAGTCCCCAAGGATGTGTGTACTCCCAGAGCGTGGAATATGAAACAGAAAACATCAGTGGTCACACACAGAAGATGTATAGGTATCAGGTCAGTTTAAACATTTTCCTGTAGATAATATGCAAATGCTGAAAGGCTGTAGGCAGGGGCAAAGGGGGGAACAGAAGCATGGCATATTCAGAACGGAGTTTACATAGTTTATTCTGGCAGCCATGTAGGAGAATGTTGGGATTTGGCAAGAGGCAATGATGATGAAAAGCAGGAGAAAAATCGAAAAATGCTGAAGAGACAACATGGGCAAAAACTGTTGGATTAAGGTGGGAGGTCAAGAAAAGAGAGGCTATAAAAGTTACTTCCAGGTTTCTGGGTGGCTGGAGTAATAATTAACTGAAATATTGAGTACAAAAGGAGTAGGTTACTGGTGAAAATGGTGAGTATAACTTTGGACATATTGAATTTAAAGTAATACAGGAAATCTACTTGGAAAGATTCACTAAGGGGTTAAGTATATGAGTCTGAAACATCAGAACATTATCTACCAGCAACAGTTTGTAATAGACTCAGCTGGATGGCTTTTTCTAGCAAAACCTTGGAGAAGGAGAAGGAAGAAAGCAAGGTTTGGAGATCAGAACATTTTTGGCAGAGGAGGACGCTCATGACAACAGAGTGCTGGAAAGGGCTCTGGACTTCAGGCAAAGTAGGGAGTCAAGGACAGACTTGGGCTAAGAAAAGGTGTGAAGAGAGAAACCAGGTTAGGGTAGATTCCTGTAGCTAGTGGGTGAAAGAAAGGACAGAATTGACAGGGGAGGATGAGCTCTGAGAGAGAAAGGTCTAACTCTGAGTTCACAACAGTGGAGAATTCCAAGTGACAACCTGTGGTGTCACTGCAGGTTTTTGAATGGAGAAAGAAAAGTGTAGGAAGGTGTCAAAATATGAGGTGGGAGTGAACACTAAACCTGCCAAGATTGATTGGTAGGCGAGCAAGGGAGGAAGACAAAGTAATCTAACACAGAAATCACAGAATGAGGATTTCGAAACAGAGAATGGAGAGATTTGTGTGTGGAGAGCAAGCCATCTGCTTCCCTGTAGAGTAGAAAAATATCGATGCTTCCATAAAAGAGGGGTACAGGAGACATGACATTATCATAAATGTCATCCACAACTGAATCCTGTATCCTCCCCCAATTGCTTTCTCTTCCCATACCTCCCATTCTTACCACTCTCATTATCGTTTTCCTAGTCCAACTATTTTAAGGAATATCATCAACATTTTTCCCTTCATTCAACTTTCACTTTTAAAGAATTATAAAGTACAACTATTTACTCATAATGGGCATAACCTTTCATCTACACTGCCATGAAATCTTATTTTGTTTGGGCTCTTTCTTTTATTTCATTCCTATAACCATGCCCCAAGACCAGGTTCTTATCACCTCTCCATTGCAAAAATGAAATTTTATAGGCTCTCTCTATACCCAGTCTATTTCCCTTTCCAGATCTGTCCCATATTCATTCAGAAGCAATTTCCTCCAAACATTGCTTTCATCATAACATGGCCTGCTCAAGAATGGGACTGTGACTCCTTGTTGGTGACTTTCCTAGGTCTACATACTCCTCTTGCTTGGATTCCAAGCCCTCCGAGATCTGTCTTAGATTCTTCATTCTGGTTTTAGCAGGGGCCCTCTGATCTGCCTAGGTTGGTCTTTTCACAGTTCTCCATCCATTTGCATTTTTGCTCAGATATTCATGTTTTCCTCCTAGAAAGCTATTCCCCTTGTCTGCAAATTCAATTATGCTAGTCTTTCAACGTCTACTCTATGGAATTTTCTGGAATGAAGGCAACCCATACTGATCTCTTGGTTAATCAGTATTTGTGTGCTTTAGGACTAAATTCTTCTCCAATTGTTTAGTCTGTACCACTTCTCCAAACTAGGCTTAAGTTCCTTGAGTATGAGAACTCATGTCTTGGTTTTCTGAATCCTTCCAAAAACTATTTCTTATATATAATAATAATAAATATATACATATTATATATATTAAATATGTATATTATTCTCAGAATGATATCTTATAGTTCTTGTCATCAATAAAGAATTTTCTAGTTAGGCTAGTCCAAAATATTGTTAAAAATTAAAGCTTTTAGATATATAAAACTTTAGAAACAGAGTCTCAATCTGGGTCTAGATACAAAAATTTTAAACATGACAAAATTTTATCCTTAAAAAAAAAAGTCCTGGATTTGGGTAATTACTATCTGTGAAATATCACTGTTTTTGCACCACCTGAATGTTATCTCTCATTCTAAGAGAAAATTAAGTTTCGAAGCAATAGGATAAGTATCCATGAAATTGTTTTTCAAAGCAGTGGTCTTTAAACCGTTTACCCAAAATGCTTGGCATTCTCATGGAAGATTTCTTTCGATTTACATTAGATCATGTTTTGAACTAAAAGAACATACTTACTCCTCCTGAGGGAGTTAAACACTATTGGTGTTATCATTTAGGCTGGCACTTTCACTTATGCAAGCCCAGTTATTCGGCTCCTACAACCACTCTACCATTTGGCCAACTCAAAAGTAGTACAATGCTGGGGCACCTGGGTGGCTCAGTCAGTTGAATGTTTCCCTTTGGCTCAGGTCACGATACCAGGGTGTGGGGATCAATTCCTGCGTCGGGCTCTCTGGTCAGAGGGGAGCCTGCTTCTCCCTCTGCCACTCCCCCTGCTTGTGAGCACTCTCTCTCTCTCCCAAATAAATGAAATCTTTCAAAAAATGGTCCAATGCCACATTCTATGTACCTAGAGCCTCCACGAGATAAAAGAAAATTTATCTCATATTGTACTGCTGCCTCTTAGGGATCCTTTTCTTCTTAAAGAAAAAAAAAAAAGCTTTATTATGGGAATTTTTAAATCCATACAAAAGCTGAGCAAATACTGTAATCAATTTCCCAGTACAGATCATCCAGTTTCAATAATGATCAGTCTAAGGACACTATTTTCCAAAACATGCAATCTGCTACCCACACCCACATACCAATGGGTTATTTTGAAGCAAATGCCTGGTGTTATATTATCTATAAACATTTTAGTATGTCTTTCAAAGATGAGGACCCATTTTAGGAAACAGAACCACAATACCATCATCCCACCTAGAAAACTAATAACAATGCCTCCATATCACCAAATACCTGGTGAGGGGTTTAGATTCCCTGAAAATCTCATGTGTTTTTTTTTTTTCCCAATGCATTTGTTTGAATCTGGACCCAAGGACACTGGATATGTTAAGCCAAAGCTCAGAAAGCACCATAAATCTCTAAATGAAAATTTGTCTCTTGGTAGTTAAACTAATTTAGGAAAAAATAAAATCAGTTTGTGATCAGTAAGTATATATATCCATCCTGAGGTTTAGGATTTCAGGAGTAGCAGCATTTGATTTGTTTGCACAGCACTTTGATGGCGGAGCACAGAAGCACAGATGCAACAGAAGGAATGCACAGACCGTCACAGGCACCAAGAACCTGCTCCTAAGCATCACCTCTGTGACCCATGTCTGTGTGTGATGCGGAAATGATACTCTTTAGCAATGCATGTTTTCCTTCCGTTCCTAAAAGGATGTGAGGTGGCTAACTTGAAGCATTATTATTTTGCTACTAGCATTATGAAAAATGCTTACTGGTTTCCTATTCATTTCGTATTTTACTGACAGTGTGATCTTGTATTTTATTACTCATATAGTGACATGTCAACAGAGGCTTTTGTATTTACGTGACATTTCCAAGCTAAAATAAAGACAGACTCTAAAGGCACTGGGTTCATGAGTTCACACTATTGAGAAACTAATGCTATAAATGTTTTCTATTTCTACGCTTCTCTGGCCCAGAGAGTAAATTTTCAACTAATATTTGAGCACCACTGAAAGCTTTTGAGAAAACTTCCTGTGTTTCCTTTTCTCCTAATGATTTTCTCTGCGATTGCAAAAGTCAAACGGGTTGCACACAAGGAGAAAGGACATGCCCTCCTCACCCCTAAACAAGACAAAATGTCACTTACCACTCATTTCCAGAAAGTATCTTGCATTCATGAGCATTCGACCTTGAGGTTTCAGCTCTAACTGATTGAGAGAAGAAAAGGAAAAGGAAATATCAGTGAGAATGTGAAACGAGCTCTACATTTAAGGACACAGTAACTGGCGAGTGTGGTGGCAGCGGATTTCCAATGTAGAACCCAAGACTCCCTCCTCCTTAACTTTTCACTCATACCAGTTACCATCAAAATAGTGCACCATCCATGCAGTCAACCTTTTTTTTTATTAAAACACCTCAGCAACTTATTGATTTTACTTGGAGATCAAAATTTCCATGAGGAAGAAACAAAATTCGAAAACAGTTTCCGTTCGATATTCTTGCCCCGTGCTGCTTCTCATCTGCACAGTTCTGAGTACGGCAGGTTCAGATCTTCTTCACGACAAAAGGATCATGGACACTGGGACCAGGTAACTGGGGGCAACAGTAGGTCTTCTGGAAGGCAAGATGGATCCTGCTTTGAGGGTGCCTACCCACATGCCTCTAGGTTAACCAGGATATGAAGTGGGAGCTGTGTTTTTCTTTGGTAAGAAAAGTAAGGAAACTTTTCTTGGGAAAGATCTGGATAATCTACCATGGGAGATTCTGATTAGATTCGTCTAAAAATGGACAAAAATACATATTTCAGTATCAGTACATAGAAGAGACCAGAGCAGAGTGGCACTGAAGGGAGGATTCAGGATATCATGTGATGTGACAAGGGGGAAAATGACAAATCCAAGATAACTTGACATATTGCTAACATATTAAACTGTAGCAGTAGTACACTGAAAAGAATCAGAAGGTGAACTGAAGGTCATTATTGATCATTACACCACATGGGTTAATGAGCATAACTGAAAAATAGTAAGAAATGTCTGGCTGAACCCAGGACCATATTTAAATTGTGGCTAAATAATTCATTGGCTGTGTGACCTCATGCATGTCACTAAGCCTCTCAGGATCTCTGCAAAGCTGACATAATCGTGTCACAGCACCACAACTACTAGAATTTTACGATAACATAAGCATTTACTGCTTGGTCAACTGTAAATCCTCTTGCTAGCTTAAACAGATCAATGAGAAGATTCAGGAGAAGTGCTTCTGACATCAAGTATGTACACCTTGTTCCCCAGTTTGTGGAATAAGTAATAAAGATGGGGGCAAAAAGGGAAGTAGGAGAGCAAGAAATAAGGGGCTCATTCCCAAGGGAAGTGGGGAAAATTGGTACCAGATGGACACAGATTTATCAACATTCAGGACTTAGTGGTGATAAATGAAAGTGAACCAGTTAGCCACTGGAAAAACATGATCCATTGGAAATCACATTGGGTCCGTGTTTTCGAGAACGAACAAGAGGTAACCATATGAACAGTCGAAACCTTGGGAAAGCAGAAGGCAAGTCTCAGTGTGCTGTGTGGAAACTGGTTGGGGTCTATGGAGATGAAGGGCAAATTTCAGAAAAAAAAAATATATTTTTGTGGGTACATCTTTTTTTTTCTTTTTATGTTTAGTTAGCCAGCATAAGTTTTTGATGTAGTGCATCCATTATGTACATGCATGCAAGTGCTCATCACACCTGCCCTCCTCAATACCCATCACCTGGTTACCCCATCCCCCCAGCCCCTCCCTTCTGCAACCCTCAGTTTGTTTGCCGGAGTCCAGAGTCCAACCCTCAGTTTGTCTCCCTCTCTGATTTCTTCCCATTCTCTTTTCCCTCCCTTCCTCTGTGGATATTTTTTTAGATAGAGAAAGTGGATTTCAATAGAGCAAGGGGAAATCAAAGTCCAGAGCACCCTGTTGGCCCTTAGACACTATAGATGAAAGTAAACTAGGAAAAATTCTTGGGAAAAAAAGCTATAAAATGTAAAAAAGTTGCTTAAGTAAAATGAGCATCTGAAGGCCACCAAGTGCTCATGGCTTTAATAACCGTAGAATACAATCAATCAATCAATCAATCAAAACTTCAAAAAGAATAAGATCAGGAGACACCTAAACAAGAAATCAAACACAACTTTAAGAGCTATAAATAGAAAACCAACCTGCTCATCAGTTAAGCCTAGGCAAATAATTTAAAAATTAGTTATCCGTTTGTTAGTGGAGAAGGAAATTCAACAGCATGCCACTTTTCTGTTTGTTTTTTTGTTTGTTTGTTTTAAAGATTTTTTTATTTTTTTAAGATTTTTTATTTATTTATTTGACAGAGAAAGAGATCACAAGTAGGCAGAGAGGCAGGCAGAGAGAGAGGGGGAAGCAGGCTCCCCGCTGAGCAGAGAGCCCGATGCGGGGCTCGATCCCAGGACCCTGAGATCATGACCTGAGCCGAAGGCAGACGCTTAACCCACTGAGCCACCCAGGCGCCCCTAAAGATTTTATTTTTAGGTAATTTCTACACCCAATGTGGGCTTGAACTCCCAATCCCAGCATCCAGAGTCCATGCTCCATGGACGAAGCCAGCCCGGCACCCCAAAAAGCATGCCACTTTAAAAAAATTAGGGATTCGGTGACTCTTTTTAAAAAATGAGGCAGAAGGCAGAAGATAACTGGAGATGAGTAAAAACTGGGTAAGGTTTGGTCTAATCAATCTCTCCTCCTAGCTGAGCTAGGTGTTGGTCCCCCTTCAGGCCCTGAACTGACTGTCGTTTCACGCTCCCTCGTGTGTAGACACTTTCATATTAAGTCCCGCACCTGTGATGTTATTCAGTCACTCAGCCTCTTCTACCTGCCTAAGCAGCACCCCCAAACCAAGATCTATTTCCAGGCTCATTTCTCCAACCAGACACAGAAGTGCTCCACAGATACTGCTGGCCTACATTTACCAAACATATCTGAGCATGGGGACTTAAAAGAAAAAAAATCTTGGTATAAGTTTATCTTCAAAGATTACTTTAGTGTCACCAGCAAAGATGTGGATAAATATATGCTCTCCTAGAAAGTGCTTTTTTTTTTTTTTTTGAGGTCAAACATAGAAAACTGACACAGAATTTTAGTTGTTAAGTTTCTGTCATTCCCATTTTGAAACCAGCAACTTTAAAATCTTCTGAGTGGAGTTCTTAGAAATCTGAGTTATAGGAAACGAGAAGTGAAAAGCTAAGATTCTCTCCTTTTGCATAAATGATAGAGCATTTGAAAATATTTTCTGAGTTTCAGATCATTTAAAAACAGTTTTTACTAGTGTTTGTGGTTGCTTTGTTTTTTCACTGTGTGCATCCCAGAAGTCTTCATGAGAATTTTTTATGCTTTCATATTTCACTCTTTCAACATTTCTAAACATTCGCTACCCAAAGAGTTATAACCTAAGTTTTCAAAAACTTAGTGCAGCAACATGGATTGTGTGTGATGTACCGTTTAGTACAAAGTGAGCTAAATGAATAGTTATGGCTAAAAAAAATTGACAAGGATTGGCAAAGTATGGAGAGGGAAGACCAAACCTCACATGGATCTTTGCTAGTCTTTTCCCTTATCTATCACCTTATCTAAGACATCTTATCAAGAGATCACATAAATAGATACCTCAACAAATAGTCAACAGCTACGTTCCTAAATTAAGGGGAATTTGCGATATTTCTGAGCTTATTTTACTTATAGATCAATAACAACTCTTCATAGCCTAAGAGACCTTCTTCACCTTACACAGGAGTCTAGATATTTGAATATGTCAATATGTTTGACAGTCCTCAAGAACAGTCATTGTCATTGCCAAGTCATCAGTGAGTAAGTGGTAGGGAATCTGTTTACCTAAGACTAGTGTGTCATAATTTCAGGATGACACAGAAACTCTGCTCTGTCTTCAGCAAGCATGATGCTTACCACTTAGTGGTGTGAACACTTCAAAAGAAGCTCACAGCCTGGATATTTACCCATATCTCTGCCTTCCCGTTGTTCTTCCTGCATCGCTCAGCCAGAGAGGAGAGCTCGACAGTAGTTTCAGATATTAGGTCCATGTTCTTGCCCTTCACAATGATCTGCATTACTCTTCCCTTGTTGATGTGGGCATCAAAAGTGCTGTCCCAGGGTGGGTACATAGTTGGCTTTTTCTGGATATACATTTGTCCATTCTCTAGGAACAGAAAGAAATGTTCTCATTACTCCTTTAGCCAATTCTGGGAAATAATTCAACTTCACAGGGGCATCTGCTCCCTCTGTCCTCTAGGATATATAATTCCATTGGGAAGTCAAAAATAACACGTTAAACAATTAGAGACAATATTGGACAGAATGAGAAAGTCCCAAGGTTTATATGAGTGATACACTGTATCAGTATATGAGTGACCACCTTGATACACAAGGTGATACACTAAAACTTAAAAGTCAATCTGGTAATTTAAGCAGCAAGTATATGATAATGTTTTGGATTGCCAACGTTCTTTTTTCTATTCAACAGTCAGTTGCTTTACTTCGAGCAAATAGAAAGACATCAGGGGCCAAGCCTGCTATATTCGGGAGGTTAGAATGACCTAGGTCCCATCCTCTACATGTCATACACTTTTATGCCTTCCGGGACCTTCCTCTAATGATCTACAAAGGGTGGAGACACAACTAATTAATATCACTGTCATCTAGTTAAAAAGAGTTGATAGAAAACTACTGTGTGTTCATCTGACAGACTCTGTGGCATAATTTAAGGCTTACAGTGAGTGCTCCTTAAAAAGACCTTTAAAATTTTTCCATTTGACATAAATGCACTGTGAGGTAAAAACCTTTAAAGCATAATGAGCCATTCTTTCTTTCTCTAATTCTCAAGGGACGATACATTTTATGTGAACCATGCACCCTATGCAAAAACTAATAAGTAACTCAGAGAGGCGGTGGTCTCAGTCCATGGGATCAGGGAAGCAGGCTGTGGACCTACAGATGATAAAAGGCAGGCAGGAGAGAGATCTGGAGGTGGCTGATGACAAGAACTGTGGTTGGGGTGATAAAGTGTAGGGAAAACCTCTTCAGAGCCACCAGGAGATTGGGAAAGAGTCTGTTAGTGTGATTAAGTGATAGGGGCATATCTTTCCATCCCCACTGGATTTTCTGTAGTGTTTATTCTTTAATCATTTCAGGAACAGCAAACTGCAGCTGTATTTGAGTGTTGGTTTCTTTTGATAAGCACACTAAGTGGCAGGTTTAGCAATTCAGAGATGTTGGGAAAGCAAAAAGGAAAAATCCCTTTAAGCAAGGAAACAAAGCAGTTCAGGATCCTGATGGCCCTTTCTCTCTGATGCACAATGACAAAGCAGAACACAGGCCTAACATTTGCTAAATTGTCCTTTGGGATGTGTATGAGCACTTGAATAAACAGAAACTTCTAATTTTCCATAAACCTGGCTATGAAAGGGATAAACTCTGACAAGGTCAAAAGTAGAAGAGGAAGGGGAAGGTTTTGATGGCTTGCTTGAAAAGATTTAACTGGAGATTGGGCTTAAAAAAAAAAAAATACCAATGCCAGTTCTAATGACCACAGTAACATTCTACTTCCACAGACGGGAAGCCCCTCTTTCTCATAACTCCTCAGCTGTAACCTTTCTCCATGCCCCTGAAAGGGACAGTGTGACCTATGGTCTCTCTGGGAGGCTTTTCTCACCTTCTCATTCATGAGGTTTGTAATCACCTAACAAGAGGACCAGAACGCAGGATCCTAACGACTTTTGGTGAGTTTTACCATTTCCAGAGCCCCCCAGATTCCCAGACTGACAACACTCTGCCCTGTTGGTCCCTGTTCTGTTGACTCATCATGGAAAATGCAATCTAAGACTACCAAGATGGATACACTTTTAAATATTGGGGCAGCCACTGTGGAAAATAGTATGGAAGCTTCTCAAAACTTAAAAATAGAACTACCATATGATCCGGTACTTCCACTGCTGGGTATTTACCCAAAGAGAATAAAAACATGAATTTGAAGAAAAACATGTGCCCCTATGTTTACTGCAACATCATCTACAATAGCCAAGATATGGAAACAATCTAAGTGTCCAATGAAACACAAATGTATAAGATGTATACCTAATGGAAGAGTATATGGCCCTAAGAAGGATGAGATCATGCCACCTGCAACAACAGAGATGGTCTAGAGGGTATTAGGCTAAGTAAAATAAGTCAGATTTTAAAAAGACAAATACCCTATGATTTCTTACTCATATGTAGGATCTAAGAAAACCAAATTAATAAATACACAAAAGGCAGAATGAGACCTATAAATATGGAGAACAAACTGATGGTTTCTAGAGGGGTGGGGTGGGAATGGGAAAAATGGGTGAAGGGGAGTGGGGGGTCCAGGCTTCCAGTTCTGGAGTGAATAGGTCATGGGGATGAAAGGTACAGCATAGGAATATAGCCAATGGTACTGGAGGAGTGTTGCCTGGTGACAGATGGTAAGTATACTCGTGGTGGGCATAGTGTAACGTGTAAATCACACCTGGAAAGAATAGAATACTGTGTGTCAACTATAATCAAAGTAAGAACTCTAAAAAAAAATAAATTCTACTGAAGTAATACTTGATCTTTGATGTGCAGAGTGGTTCCTTTTCAGAACAAAACCAAAACCTCCGAATTCTGCAGGCTAACCTTTTGGAGAAACAAAGTCTTCTTTTCTGACAAGGTCCCTTGATCCACATGGCTGATCAGACCAAGTTCAAAGGCAAGGCCAAGAGAAGAAGAAGAAATTTAAAAAAGGCTCTCGGGAGGCAAATGTCAGTGAGGCCCTGTGCTTATAGAGAATGGGATCCAGGAGACCCATTAAGTTGAAAGCAGCTTTGAAAAACTCAGGCATTTTACACTTCAAAGGTTTCTGTGACATTTGAAAGGTTTTAGATTGGGAACAAGTGCCATTCTCACTTTTAACGGAACAGGAGAGAAATCCAGGCAGAAGGGAAATCAGGATGATTCAGACATTCTCCTCAGCTTTAATGCTCTCGCACTGGCTAGAAGGGTGGAGTCAATCATAAAGCACGAATCTTCCAAGGGAGGAAAAAAACCAGCATGGTAGGATCTGGAAACCCAAGATTCTGAGCTGGAAATACCTCACTGGAGGTTCTCAACTGCTGAATTGGGTTCCTCCTTCATCCGTAACTGCCACTCCATAAGAGGCATTTTAAGGACTACCCTATATGAGATAACACACACCTCTCTGTCCCCAAGCCTTTGCTCTCCACTTTGCCCTGCTTGGGTTTCCTGCCCAGCACTTACCATTATTCTAAATATTCCAGTTTGTTCCATGACTCTCTTCCTCTGCTAGAACAGAAGCTCTAAGGAAAAGGTGCTTTTACTCTCCCACTACGTAAATACTTTCTGTGTAAGTCAAATGGAATGGCTCCTATAGTTACTACGAACCTGCACTGGTGTTAATCACATGTCCCTACAATGTGTCTACTAAAACAAGAAAGGTATGTAGGGAAATAG